>JAHZNI010002593.1:0-12721 GCA_027744415.1 Seira ritae
AGCAAGACTTTACGAAATACATTTCTACATTGTTCTAATCTCACGCTTTTTGTGAATATGTAATATTCTAGGCTTCGAGCGAAGCTAATCCTATCCTTTGTGTTTCAGCAGAAAATGTGTAGGTAGGGAATACTTTCATCTAAATGAGACCTTTGTTATTAATTTATTATTTTTTGAAATGTTTCTGTTGTTCAGGTGTGGCGAATGTGCCACCACGACTGCGACTGCCTACTTTACCTTGTTTTCATTCATCTTTGGAACTGAAACAATTACATGAAATGCCCCGAGTTTCACAATCTTCCTCGTCTTCGATAGTTTTCTGTTTGCATTCTCCATAATTCCAACCGCCTTGACTAGGCTTTAGTCATCTTTCATGATGGAATAAATTCACAATGGTGGTGAAAGTCTTAAGAGCAAAGACTGAAGAAAGCATCTACTGTCTAATACATAACTACATAACTTTCTCCCTTGCGGGCATTACAGTCCTGAACATCTGGATGACTTTTACTTCGAAGTGTGTGTGTGTGGGCTTGAACATGCTTCCTCGCTTAAGTTTTTTTCAGGCCAGTGTTTACGCTGCGTTGCGTTAAAGAATATCTTCCCCAGCCTGGATCACATCGCTCTGTAATTCCTGCTCCGGAAGGAACTTATGAAAAAATTAATTAAAATTGCATGATTTCTTCCTCGTTCCCTTATTTTCCTTTGTGCCATAGAGAAATACATATAAGGAGGGAATCTTATATGGCTTCATGGGCTTAGTAGAAGGAAACTAAAGTACGAACAGAGTTGATTCTCATCTCAGTCAGTCAGTGCATAGCCATGCCACTTTCTCTTCTCCTATGGAGAAACTAAGGAAACGACTTTCCTTCTCCTTTTTTTTTTGTATGCGCCGTATCATGTCATGTCCTTGGCCCAAGTGGTGGAAGTGGTAGTCCGTAGGGGCCATCTGAAATTATAAGTGAGTTGGAAAAGATAGACTGCGCTGAAGTCAGTGCTAGAGAATACGAGGACTCCAATCCGCAGAAAGTGAAATTTTTATGATGATTTTTTTCCCTCGTGTCTTTCTATTTTTAAGCCTGCGTCTGACGAAATGTTGTTCTCTTTTTGTGGTTTTGGCCTACTCGTATTCATTCAGTAGCACTATAAATATTGATTATGTACTTAATCTACCATCGTGGAAAGCAGGAGGATTTTTACATATTCCCCTCAGGTACCATTCTGTTTTCGTCGTGTCGAGTTTCACTTCAGAATTCCATATCTGTGGCCGTGATTCGCATTCTCAATGTGCTTGATAGCCTAGGGGCATTGTAAGACTTATTTATAGTTCTTACTTAATGAAAGAAAACGAGTGGGCTGATGCCTGGTGTATATGGCAATGATGTAAGTAAGCATCAGGGAGAGGTGTTGTTTTCCTGTATCAAATTTTCTGAGTTCGAAGAACCTGCGTTTTCCACGGAAAACCAAACAAACCGAAGAATGGAACGAACTAATCAGCATCTCACTTCATCTTTACTCTTGATTTGTACAAATGAATAGAGGCAGCCTAATAGGATTATACAATTTCGTAATGATATGACCACGTCTCATGATCATGATGATTTTTGTGGTTTTCTTCCGCTCTTTTCGCAGCGCTCAACATAAGTCGTTCAAGAGGATAAGTACACGTGGGCGGTTTTTCTCAACCATTCGCTGTTTTCTTCCTAAAATAATGATGTTTATCTCTGCAAAAAATTGATGCTTTGATGATTACAAAATACAATTACCCAATTCACAGAAAATGAGTGGGCTGTCTGTCTGATAATTGAAACCGCGAAAAAGTGCTTCCATCCTGTGCCGTGATTCATCCCTTATGATGAAGCATGTAAATATATGTAGTCATTTCATAAAGCTTTTTCTTCATTTTTTATGCGTAAATGAAGAGTGATTGAAATGGGAAAAGTTTTTACTGTGCTCAGGAAGGATGATGTCTTGCATGATTATCTTTATTTCAATGTGATTGTGATTATGATTGATCGGTTGATTGCTGAGCTACTGCACACACATATACACATGTTGATAAACACTCGCACTCACTCTCCCACTGCTGACATACCTTCCTTTCCTAGAACTCATTTCAACATACGTCCTATTTACATTAAATTGTCAGCATAACTCAAGCATGTCAGGAAAAAATGAGGCGATTGAACAAAGTATGTATGTATATGTAGTACCAGCTTTACAGAAACGAACCACTTAGCAATTTTTTTCCTAAAAGGCTTCTGTAAAGCCCATATAGGTACTTTTTATCCAGTCAACATCAATAAGCTTTTCCTTTGTGATAAAATATGTCAGCGATAAAAAATTACCTGAAAAATGAAAATATAGTTCTCATCATTGAGACATAATGCATGCATGAAATACAACCGAAATACAAAATGTCTTGATTTTTTATACAATAATGATTTTTATATTCAAGTGGATGTACTTCACTAAGCTTTTACTCATAAATAGCCTGTTATTTCGTCCATGATCCAACCATTTGGAAATGACCTTGTACTGATTTCGTTTTCTCCTTTTATTCAATCATTTTTTTCACGACACTCGCACTCACTCGCGGATAAACATAAATACATTATATATATAATGCAATACATAGCGACAGACTGAAATTGAACTTTACTTTGTAGCAGTATAAAAACCGAAAGTGAATATAGCTTATAGCGTAGGTACACATGAAGCAATCAGACTACCTATGTTATTTTGGCAAATTGTCGGTCTCGCCTGGCTCTTTTTTCTCCTCTCCAGCACATAAAGCTATGTACATGTACGACATGTAGTATACCTACTATAAATACATTTATCAGCTGAATCTAATGAAAGTTTATCTTTTCACATGTATTCCTGTGACATTTATGAGCTGGCCTTCCCTACTACCGTGAATCTTTCCTTTGAGGTCACTCAAACTCCACACATTCTATATTCATGTACATAAAATATGTTTGTGCCTACACCGACGATGTGAGAGGAGGAAAGAGAAAAGAAAGTTTTTTCCCTATCGTAGGGAATAATAATTTTGGGCTTTTATGTGAGCAACTACACCAATGTAATATGCAAAGGAAGTTGTAAATGGGAGGTCTTATCATTCTTTTCAACGTGCCGATCTTAATGTTCCCCTATAAGAAGCTTGTGCTGACTCCTCAAGAAACTTTTCTCTTCGATTTCCATTAAACCTATGTACCTAGGTACTATGTATTGCATATTGTAGTGGGGTTGGTGCATAGTGGGGGTTTGCTTTGAAAGTGATTTGAAGTTAGGTGCTTTCTGAACAAGATAAATTTCCCTTTCCTCTTTCTTCATTGTTTTACTTAATGCCATTATTCTTCATGCCATGTACATAATGCATTTCATTTCATATGGCTATGAATTTAACTACCACCACCTGATCTAAATAAATTCTTTTCCTAGACTCTTCATTACTGTACATGAGTCTTGTATGCAGAGAAAAACAATTTTCGCCCTTTAATCACAAGGACAAATCTCATTATGTTTCTTGGGGGAAATGTTTTGGGAATTGGGAATAGGCTTTGCTTGGAATGTAACAGACGCCGCTTGCCTGGCAAAATTGAAGAATGTGTGGGTGTTATCATGTGTATCACCACTTTGATCCTAAATTGAGTGAAGTATAATGTCGTGTTTTTGCTGGCGGGAGGGGAAAACCGATGTTAAAGACTTCTCCATTCCAGAGACGACCTTCATCCTCATCCTCGCCTGGAATGCTAGAGAAACACGAGTGAATACATCTGATTATGGCTTCACCGACACGTTCATTTAATGAACAAGTTTGTTCGAGAAGATTGACTACTATAGATAGAAAAATGTCATTTTCTCCACTGGAATGGAGTGAAGCAGATAATACAGAAAATGTCATATCGCCTTAATAGCGCTTCGTTGCAAGCTCTGTAATTAAATTGAACTCCATATAAAAGCAGAGTTATTAAGATGGAAAAAATAATTATTCCTCTGGAATTCTTTCTATTCTCCCTGCTCATGCTCTGTCCACGTTTGGTTTGTTTTGAGGGGAAAGACCAATTGTGGGTTGATGGGCACAAGTATGGTAGACATCATCGCCATCGCTATTAGAAACTGACGCGAAATTCAGGATTGCTCCCTTTCCATTCCATCAAAAGCCATCTTTTAATGTTTTCACTGTGTGGAAAGATTTATATATAGTACATACATGCATTCACATTGGCCCGAGCCTGTCATTTTGTTTGATGCTCTTTTTGTGATAATATAATAACGAGCTTTCACTGGGCTGGAATGGAGGTAGATCATTTCCATTGATACAAGTGCAGAAAATTCCATTTGAAGTTTTCTGCGGTCCAGGGAAAACTGGCCCATGTTTCCATGTCGGTCTATCTCTTCAGATCTGCTCGGCTCCGACCAGGCTTTTCTCATAGTATGGTTTGGTGAGAATGAAAGTATGTGTCTAGTTTAGTGAAAGTTGAGCTCAGCCAGTATCGATTACTTTCTCCTTCCCCGTCCCTATGATTCTTATTTGCGCGAGGAGAGCTTTACGATGAGCTCGAGTTCTCTGGCTTGGCAAGTTCATTCCCTCCCACTCACTTCACCATCTCTCCAATGATACACTTTTCCGTATGCATGTCATCTGGAATCGTTTTATTTTCCCCCATTTTCTCTTGCGAAGAGAAAGCACAGGATTTCATTCTGAATGAAAAGGCTGTTATTTGCAGGAATAAGCGGTGGTAAGCACAAGCACTGACTACAAGGAAAGGGTATTCTTGAAAGAGCCTTGAACACCGGATGTGTACAATATAAAATATTACTTTTCCCACTACATGAAACATGAGCTTAGCTGAGCAAAATGAAAGGATGCTTGTTTGCCTAGTATTTTTCCTTTTCTTTTGTCCTACAGGCATTTTTTCCACCAATCAATTCGGAAATTTTCCGAATTTTAATCCCATCCTCTTCCAATATGAAATAGCATGACATGATGATTTTCATCACATGAAATAATCATAAAGAGTGTGGGCGGAATAAAGTATTTTGTGATCTCTGACTTTCCCTCAATAAATGTATGTAGGTACTTGTACAAAGCCGGATTAGATTTTCCCATGCCACTAGCGCTCTGACTTTAGGCTGCAGAGCTTTTTAATTGGGTTTGGACGAGTTAGTAGGAGTGAAAGTAGAACGGAAGAATGCAATTTTCATTGAGGAAAAAGACATTTCACTACAAACTACTACGCTTTCTCTCTCTAACGCTCTCTTCCCCCTCTTCTACTTTTTGCTTGACATATCCTGACAAGTAAAAGTTATAGTGATGTGGCTTGGTTTGGCTTGGCATGCCTGCCTGCCAGCCGTGGCTGCTGCTGCTTCTCCTGCCTTGTCATGCCTTGCCTGCTGATGGTGAAAGTGCGTGGGTGTATGGCAAGGCTGAACATATACATTCTGCTTTGTAGCAATACACCACACAGCCTTGTACTTTTTTCTCAATGAAAACTCAACGATTCGGGGAAAAAAGAACAGGAGCTCGAGCTCCGTTTCGGGTAACATGTCTCAATCTCAATGAACTCTTCTTCGTATGTTATGTTATGTGATGCTATCATATATAAGGTAAATATATGTTGTGGAGGATTTCATGAATGAATTAGAATGTGGAAGAGTTTGCTTTGCTATGGCTTCTTTCGTTAGCTTAGCTCAGCATAGCAACATTTCCTAATTTTGGTGAGTGGATCCCTAGGATGTCATTATTGAGTAGAGTCGGGATGTATAAGCCTTATTTTCATGGATGATCAAATCCCACACTTCTCTAATCAGACGAGTAATGAAGACGTACAGGTGTCCATTTCCTTTTTAATTAACGGATGGGAAAAACAGGATGTGTGCGGACAGGCCAGAGCAACTAAAGTAGACAAATGAGGACCTGGCAGATTGGCTGCGAGTTGACTTGCTTTCGCTGCTAACTGGAGAATCACGAAAGTAAAATTTATTTAATGATAACGAAAGAATATTTGTGTGCTTCCTAGCTAAAGGCTTTTCTGGGAATTGGGAGCTCAGTGGATGCCATGCCACAATCGCATTTCATCATCATCATCCTCATTATTACATTTTTTGTAATCACCTAATCATCACATAACAAGCTTTTTTGGGTAGAAATTCATTCCTTCTTCGTGGGGGAGTGAGGTAAAATAAACATGAAAGGGAAATGTATAATTTTGCTCTTCTTCGCCGGAATTTATATAATAGCAATCCATTTTTGGACGACTATAATAATACCATTGCCATTATCCTCGCGCCTACATCTCCTCTATCCATTGCCTGGTCTGGCATTGCCACCCACGCTCATTGTCTCCCTCCTCGTACCTCTCGAAACTTTTTTCCTGAAAGGGAAGTGCCATAAAAAACTCAAGACAAATCGTAAAATCCCGTCTTGAGATAAGAGTAAACATTACCAAGTCTAAAAATAATGCATGAAGGTACTTCCTCCCGGCTGTAACGACTAGAGGAACTATAAATATGGCATAGGAATGTATCATATATGGCTTCTCCCTTTCCCATACCATTTAAGCATGTCTTTTAAGAGGATGAGTCATCCGATTTTCCCCGCTTGAGAAAACGAAGAGACCTTGATTTCGTTCACGAGCGAGGGAGTAGCAGTACATGCTTCCCCATACCCATTCCATTCCACGCTCCCTCTCTCTCTCTCCAAGTATTTTTTGTCTGCAGAAAAAAGTTTTGAATGAACCTTAGTGCCTATTCGTTCGTTCATCCTCTCCCACCGCCCACGCCTTTTCCCTCTTTCTACATAACGACCGGAGGTTGCTAGTCGGGGCTTAGTAAAACCTCGGAATGTAGACGGTCGACGGTCCAAGGATAAATTTTTTTCTGGACAATTTCTTACTTTTGATTATGTTGGGGTAGGCAGTTTTTGGTTTTGGCATCATGTATCCTCATCATCAAGTCCACGCCACAGTGATCATGATCATGTTACATTCGGCCTTTTCTAGAGTTACGCAGTCAATGGTATGAATTTAATGACTTCGGCGGGTTCTCTCTAGAGTCTTCAGTCTAAAATTAAACCCGTGAAACAAAAGAACAAAAAAGAAGGTAGTCATTTTTTCCCAAAACGACTTTCACTTTGATTTTTTCCTGTGAAAAGAGCAAACTTTGTGTAAGAATGATGGGGACTTTATTCTTGTCATGCTTTATGACTCGTCATTAGTGTGACAGGGGATCGTTAGCTGAAATCAGGGTCCAAGGTATGCATGACTTCACAACAGTGACAAAACGAAAAAATATTTGGCCGTCACACTGCTCATTCTTTTCCTTCAAGGACATTTTATTTGTTCACTGAAAAGAAAGAAGGAATGATTTATAGTTCTACTATGCACGATGATGGGAAATGAGGAAAAAAGAGAAAAATGAAATGGAAAAAAGTGTGTACTACGCCTGGATTTTCTCATGCAAACGTCTTGAATTCAATTTTCCAAGTTGTTCAACAAAATTCATGAATCGGGTGGAAGTTTCGTTTCCGCATTATGCCTTATTCTTAGACTGACTGTTTACAAAAAAGGAACAATGATTATGACAACGACGAGTAGAGTAGATTTGAAAGGAAGAAAAAAATAGTTTGTCATGTGCGAGGTGAATTATATTCACTTGAAGAAATTCAGGAATCTACATGAGGTCTACACAAGGTACTTATTTCAAGGGATTTCATGAAAAAGGTGAATTTGCTTTCCTTCCCTGGTTCTCCCTCCCTACTATGTACTCAAGTATATTCTCGAATTGTTGGTTGCGAAAAAGGAAAGGAAGATGAAGAAAGTGAACAAAACACAAGTATTCCTGGAAGCCTCCCTGACTATGAGTGAGTTGAATGTAGGAGTTGTTGCTAGTTGCTTCAAGATTCGAAGTTGTCGGTGGGATCCGGAAAACGAGTTTGTCGGTTTGCAATTTTATACCACTGCTTTTTGGAGAATGTCTGTAGTGCCTTTATGGAGCAAGAAATTTTTGAAATGGAGGATACATAGTTAGTTCTATTATTTATGTAGTAATTTAGGCATTTCCAGTCACATGCTTCCTACCGCTTTCAGCTTCTCGCGAGCGAAACTAGTTTTTTCTGGAAGGAAGAAAGGAGTAAAGAAGGATGAATGGAAAAGTATCTCGATTTCGATAATAAAAGAACTGCATGCTCAAGAGAAAGAAGCAGGGACATCGTGTGAAGAACCAACCAGACCCAAGCTCCGTTCAACACCAGACCAGCGTTTTTTTTTAATAAAAAATATCGTTTCTTTCCAAAGCTTATTATGTCCTTCTTTGGTCGCCGTCTAGGAAAGTAAAAAAAAATCTGGAGTACTTAGGATGAGAAAAGGAACTGGAAGAATAATATTCTTTTTTTATTTTCTTAAGGACTCTCAAGGCATGAAAGAGGTAGAATAATAAGTCTACCAGAGGAAATTGCTTTTTTCACAAGGAAATGGAGGGGTTTTCAACATTTACTTTAGATTTCCATTTTGATTGTGTAAACGTTCAGTACTTCAAGGACTTTCTTTCTTTGAAGGTTTCTTCGGCTATCTTCGTTTGTTCATGGGTGAAGGGCTTATTATGAAAATCAAAGATGATCATATACCTACATACATTGAGTTTTCATTCATGGAACATGAAATAAATGTTTCCGTAATATTATTGCTCCTTTTTTCTTTAAACGAATGAATTATATTCTCAAGTGCATTATTTTTCCGTTCTCTCTCCTCAAGAGAAAGTAAAAGCGTGGGTGGAAGAGGAAGGAATGATCATCAAACAAAATATGCATAATGGGGAGATGCTATGCCACGCCATATGTACGATGAAGACATAACACAAGGTTTACATTTGCATACCATTTGCATTAGAAAATTTCTTACTATTTCCCCCTATTCTTGGATCTTCCTTTCTCTCTGGAATTTTTTTTCATTGAGAAAAACGAGGCTATGGTGTGGAGCATGACTTGGCTTAGCTCTTATCATTTAAAGGGGAGCTTTTGCTGAAGGTTGTGTCTTGTGTGTCTTGGTGATTCAGCGAGCGGGTGGGTGGGCGAACGAATGATCAATTTGTCTAAAAGATTTCCACTCTCTCGCCGTTCTCCTTATTCTTCCTTGGAAACAGGATATGAGATGAAGTATGTTTCGGCTCGTCTCCGGGGAAAGGAGAATAAGCCTTTTCTTTGCGACCATTGCTTTCCACGTTCTTTATAACTGGGAATACAACTGTCAAAGTTATCGTTTTTCCTCGAGAAGATTATTTTTTATTCCTAATGGTTTGGGACCTTTATGTAATGGCAATGGCACATGGTTGCTGGATCTGAGGCTGTTGTGCTGTTTACTGGGAAACAATCATACCAACCACCACCACCGACGTGAAAGCAGTAGTGGTTCGCTTGCTAAACTAAAGCCACGCTTGGCTTGGTCTTGCTTATGAAATTCGTTTGGAGAGGAGTGGGAGTGAGTGGGGAAGACAATAAAGGATAATTGAGTTTCTGGAACTCAAAAGGCTTAACGGTTCTTCTGTTTTGTTGGCCAACAACACAACAAAATTACAACTTCTGCTGGCTTTTGTATTCACCCACGCACTTTATGCACCGTGCAATTTTACAGCGACATGTCCCAAAACTTTGAGAACTAAGTTTGGGAGTCGTTGTGTTGTGGTGGCAATGTCTCTTGTAAACGATGTATGTCGATGTTTATGTGGTGTGCATAGTGCATGTACATGGTATATGTATGTTGCTCGCACATTTTGCTTGATGAATGAATAGGGACAATTACTCTTTCAGTAATATTTTGTTGATCAGTGTCGTGTGAAAAAAAGCCTTTAATTTTTGAACGCGTGGATTGTAATCCTATTTTTAATTAACGAAGAACGCATGCATTTTCCTTTCATTTCTTTGAACCTATTTGTGCGAATCATACATAAAAAATGCTGTAAAAAGACTCTGATCTTTATTGTTCATTCAGAAGTGGGCGATGGGAAAACGTCAGAGCACATGCTCACTTCCGATTTCTTTGAAATTCATTTAAGTATATTTGCTTTCAATTTCGGAAGGAAGGCTTGGGGAATCTGGTAAATGCTCTATCCTAGAAAAAAACTTGCTCTTTCCCTGTTAAAATCCCTAACAGCTCTTCGGGCAATATTCTTCTTGGCGGAGGAAGATCATGATTTACCACAACCTACGCATAAAAATACCTGGAGAATAATCGAACCCGAATTCATAGGAAAGGAGTAAAGATAGGTCTAGGTAGGTTTCAGACATTCCTAAAATTGTTATGCATAGCTGCTTGCTTATCATTATTTATTTGTTCTTGTTTCTCTCTCGATTCGCTAACTTGATGTAATAAAGCGCGGATCTACCTACGTCGATGATGATGTTTATCATTATTATCATCATCTTTCATCCATCACTACAGCTCAAACTCAGCTCCTATTATCCCTTACCTGGAAATTGAGCGAGTTGAGTGGAGCATGTAATCAAGCGCGAGGATTTAGGCTTTCATTGTAGTCAGTCTTCCAGTTTCATTAGAAACTAGATCCTACGCATAATAAAGGTAGTTTTAACCAAGCGAAACATGAAAAGCGGAGAAACAAGCATCTCACATTGCATTTCTGTTTTCTAATGTTGTATGGCAGTAGTACAAAATCATTCTCATCATCATCGTATGTATTTACATAGTACATATTTACCGCATAGCTTGGTTAATCTTTTTCGTGTTTTTCATCCATCCGATTCCATGAAATGAAAATTGGACTGGAGTTCTATACGACCACGCGTTATGTGGAAGAAAATTATTGAAAGTTGGGCGAATCCTCATTACTATGTTAGTACATTAAAGTTCTGGAATGAGAAACTACACATCGTGTCTTGATCTTGTAAAAGAAAGTTTGATCTTGTTCGCATCTTTGCTTCGTGAGATTTTGTCCTTCGCAGAAAATTTCCGAAAATCAAGCTATGCTTTTCACTTGTTTGCATTGCTTTTCGTCTTTGAAAAATCATTGCGTCAGGGGGAGACACACGAGTAGGTGGAAAAGTGTAAACTAGGGAATAAATGGTTCCTTTCCTTTATCCAAAGTTTTATAGATTTTTTATGAAATGGAGACTTTCCCTGCCACGGGAGGAAACTATCGATAACATTCTTCTACAGGTTCGGTGATGATGATGATAGATCTGATAAAAGTAGGAGATTACATAATAAGCTTTTCAATGTCAGAAGTTCATACGTCAGTACCCTTCCTGTCTTTTACGTTCTTCATGTTCTGTCGTAAAATTTTCACTTAGTTTAAGTAAGCACGTTTAGGCATTGCTTTCACCAGTGAAAGCAGATGCTTTCTCTTAAAACGTCGATTCCCTCGGGCAGGTTGCATTGAGTGTGTAGCTATAACTGCATTAGTTTGGTTCACTTGCTTCATGTGGGTGGTTCGGATCAGGTTCTGGATTGCGTGAGCGGGAATAACATAGATAAGATCGTGCGCGAGCCCACTGTCATTAATACGTGGTAGCAAAGTTCGAGGAGCAAACTTTCTGAGCTGTAAATATTTGGTTTGATCCCAAACAAAAGCTTGTGAGATGCTATTTTTAGCGAGATGAATTTTTTAAGAATATAATTTGAAACCGTTTTCAATTTTTTATGACATATCACGACATCATCAACACCTTTTGAGCTAAAATTAGAAGTCAAATTGTATTCTAGGGTGAAAGTAAAATCATGACGAAATACTCTGTATTTCGTGAGTCGTAAAAATAGCTGAGAGGTGACAGGATGATGTGATAATAGGAAGAAAAGGGTTCCGCTTGCGTACAGGATGAGAAACAGAACAGGATATTATATTATGATTTACATCAGAATGGTAAAATAATTTACGACAGCGACGAAGAGTCAAAGTGTCAAACATGCAATGTCTCCCGCGAAGAAAGGGAAATGTAAACAGAAACACCGGAGAATGTTAGGTAGACAGTGTGGGCAAGCCTGTGCGATGACGTTGATAATACTAATGAAAAAATTTTGTGCTTGACGTGCTTTTCGCGGAAGCTGGAATGTTGGAAATCTCTGTAGGCGTTTTTATCTCCCTTACATATCTAGTTAACTCACGATCGTTTAGATGTGTAAGTACTTAGGTCGATGAACGTGATAAAATATACTAAATATTCTCATGTCCCTTTTTTCTCCTTTTTGACGACGTGCCAGTTCCTAAGCCCACCTGCGCTTGGCTCCAGTCCCGACTCCGGGATCGAATTCGACCGTTGGAATGCTCATTGACTTATGCTTAGGCGTCTCAGCGATCAGCTAAAGAGTGCGGGGTCAACGAAAACACCGTCTACGACAGGGTCGCTGAGGCCATCATATCACTGAAAAAGTATGAAGTGATGATGCCAAAACCTCGAAAAGAATAATTCGAATCATAATAATATATTCTTTGATTTCCTCTTTTCAAATTGTAGACTTTCTCTCGTGACTATAAAAAGTGATGCTAAAAGAAATTGATATATAAGAGTTAGGAAAAACAACTATGAATTTTTCAACAGATTTTTTATTTTATGACTACATAATTTCAAAGAAAAAAAGTTCTTCTGGACAGAAACGGCCATTTCTCTCAGACTTTGATATGAAAATTGAATATATCCCTTTTCTTTTAAGGTGGTATCAAATATTTAAAAGAAATTGTAAAAGCAGTGCAGGGAGTCCATATCTGATCC
>JAHZNI010002594.1:0-20367 GCA_027744415.1 Seira ritae
TTTTTTTGTAAAATACCAAAGTCTATGTAATTTTATGATCAAACATAACATTTAAAGCTGATACAAAACAAAGTATATTGTATTGAAGTATTGTAAGTTTTGTAAGTACTAGGTACGTATTGACCATTGATATTGAAATGGATAATACCAATAATATGTCACATTCAGTGAAATGAAAAATTACATGTAGGTACAAAAATTTAGGTCTTACATTTTCAGTTATCATATTTACAAAAAATTAAAGCGCAACAAATAGGTATTTACAATGGAACGTTGAACTGATTAAATGTTGACCAAAAGGCAAATAAAACATTTTTAAAAAAGATTGATTAAGAAAGAACGTCGCACCTTGCCCCACTTTTGATTAAAACACGAGTATTTTGTGGATTAAATTGGATATTATGCTGTTATCATGTATGCATACGTATGTCTGTTCAGAGTTCCTTACTCAAATCCTTTTAGAACAAATTCTCTTTCCAAGAATTAGATATTTTCTTTCGGCAAATTCTAAAAATTTCCACGTAGCTTGAGAACTCAAAGCTGAACTGCTAATGAGCTCGAGCTTACGTCTCAAAAATGATTCATCTGAATTCTTGATTGACTTGATGAAGCTATTGGTTCGGTTATAAAAAACCGAATCAGTCATACGTCAGAGTCGATTTATGTACCTTAATTGTCATATTTCGTGCTAATCGTGAACCATGTTTCACTTTCACTTTTAGGTTTGTGCTTTAAATCATGCATACTTGTTCCAACCAACCTGGGATATCCAACAGGTTAAGCCTATCTATTAAGCCTATCGAAGTTGCTTCATTAGTGTTTGCCTGCATTACATAGCGCCCGCGTCAATGGAACAAACAACGTGCATTATGTTCAGTATGGAATATGAAACATTATATAATATGTACGCAATAGGTTGATTCGAGTAATCGAATTTTCAAGATTTTAAAACATAACTTTTTTGCGTACACCTTTTCTTCCATTTGGAGGGTCATTCATTTTACCATTAGGTAGGTCTGTAGAAATGTCTGCAAGATGAATGTCGGTCATATGGTTGCGTCGATCGATGAGGTAATTAGCTAGAATTCTATTATCACTTACATATTCGAGCTTCTTAAGAAATGGAATAGACGCATTTTTACTGGAGAAACTATTGAATAAAAACTGCCAGTTGGGCCCATCTTTTATATCATTCGTGACCGTTAGCTTTGGAAATATTTCTTTCTCGATTTTAAGAAGCGGGGCACATATTTCAAAATGTACAAAACCTTGTTATTTTACGTTGTCGGAACTTTGTCCTTAGCTTGGGCGCTTCCCGTCCCAGAATCCTCACTTGAATTAAATGTAGTAAGAACGAGTAGACAAATCATAACTACAGATGTCGGAAACTGTGGAGGGAACCACTCCAATGTAGTTGGAGGGAGAGAAAAACGTCAAATTATTACTACTGACGTTTTGAACTGCGGTGGTTCACATTCGAATACAATTGGAAGGCAAAAGCGCGCTGTTCAGACTGATCCAAATAATATCCGTTTCGTGGTCGGCAGCACTCAACTTTTCCCATTGCCAGCAAATGACAATAGCAATTCTGGTGGCAACCGTCAAAACGCTGCTTCACCTGTACACTCTGTACCTTCTTGGAATCAACCTTCCGCACCGGCATCATCAGCACCAGGAATCGGGGGAATAGGTTGGTCATCGTGAATAACTAGTTTTACGGTATTGTTTCATTCTACATGTCAATAATTTTTACGCGTTTTTACGTAGACATAGGAGGTGACTCAGGAAATACTGGAGGAAGCCATCAAAATAATATCGCTATTGGGGGGATCCAAAACTTTGGTGGACGTTACAATGATCGTATGTTGTGAAAATCTTTATCATAGTCATATTTATTTGTCGCTATCAGTATCTGTACTTGGGTAGCTGTACCTATGCTAAAGTACAAGAATACTAATATAAATATTTAACTTTGGTACGCAGTGGTCTCCAAACTTACCGGCGACACAAAAAACCACGGTGGAATACACAGCAATAACGTTGCTATCGGGGGGATTTTAAACTTTCCTTAAACCAAGCTTTATTATTTAGTAGTACACTTTTCTTCAATGTTTTTTCAACTTATACATGGATGTCGAATGTTTGTAAGATGAATGTCGCAAATTAGACTAGATTATTTATTATTATTAAAGCTTAATCGCATAAATATGCATTCTCAGAACCATAAACCGTTTTTGTTGTGATTTACATGAAATGATACATACTATAGCAAGCTATGTAAATGTTCGGATTATCAGGTGCCGGGCTGCAGCTGAATGCTTGTTAGCATGGATTCATGCATATCAAGAGGAAATCGATATTTGATGCTTTTCGCAATATTTTTCAAAGACTAAATTGGCTGTAATTCCGCGTAGAAATATTTAGCCATTTCAAACTTCCCCAGTTTGGTCCCACAACACAAGACCACTCATGCCATTTCACATGAAAACGATAAAATAACTGTAAGAAAAAAGAAAGTAAGTTCATGTGAACGGCATATTTTTGTCTCTTTTCTTTAAATAAAACTAAGTTTTTTAAGCATTCAAAATGTCGTGGCTTCACAAAACACAATCGACATACGGCCGGCTCATCCCCAAACCGGAGGTTATAGGCCGACGCGAAGAGATCAGCGATGAGGTTCGTACAAGATCATTTCATAAATATATGTAATGATGACCCTTATAAGTCTTTGATGAAGTCAATTTTCATAATTCCCTAAACAGGCCATACCCATCCAGGATCAGATTGAAAACCTTCGTGCCAAAATCTCGCTGAAAGAGCGGTACAACAAAGCTCTTCAAGATGACCTCATGGAATCAAACGAGGGAGCTACCTCCTACATTCACGAACTTACTCGTGAAACTAAAGAGCTTCGTCAAAAATTATATGACGCGATAGATTCCGAAAAGTCTGCTGTTCAGAATGCTCTTCGAACACATCGGGAATTCCAGCTTGCGATGACCAACAAGACCCCCGCCGTGGCCATTCCCTGGTTGGATGATAAACTGTTTGATATGGCGAAACTTTTAAACAGCCTTCTAGACAAGCTCAAAGATAAGCGGAAGAAGTTGGAGGAATCCGAGCAAATGGTAATCACGATCGAGAAGTGGCCGCGTCCAGGAACACTCCCATGGGAAGTTGACGCCATTGCTACCTTCAGCCATTTAGAATGTCTCATCGAGTCGCAGAAAGTAAAGCGGGAAACAGCGTTCATCCTTCATTCGAAATACATTGAAATTAAATATCACCTCTTGGCTGAAAGGGGCAAGTACACATCAATTCTGAAGAACATGGAAATTGGTTTGAGAACACTGAAAAATGAACTCAACAGCCTTGAAACGATGTTGGATGACGCCATATACTTCCGGAATGAGGCATACAAAAATCTAACGCTGACTGAGAAGGAAGCCTCTGAAAACAGAAAGCGGAGAAGAATTCAAATGAATAAAATGAAGAAAGCAGTGGAACGTATTCTAGAGGAAAATCAGCGAGTCCCAGCAAAAAAGACGAAAACAAAGCCATCAACGAAAATAAAATCCTCCTTCTCGACAACACAAACGGGAATGACTAATTTATCAGAGATTGCGGAGGTGCTGAGAGTAAAGCGGGCAGAATGTGAAGAGTTCCAGGGCAGAGCCCGCAAGCTCGTTGAAACAATGAGAGTACCCGATCTCACTCATATTCCTGTCAGGCTGAAGACTGTCTCTAAAATTGGTGCGAGGTTAATGGACGAGCTGGATGAGAAAGAAAAACTCCGCGACCTCTTTGTAAAGCAGAAGGGGCAACTTCTCTTAATTTTATATTATTTCCGCTACACGGGAGTAACCCAACTAGAGGATTTTCAGGCTTTTCAGTTTGAGTATGAGAAGTCTATACAAGAGGCAGTCGCGAGACAGGCAGAAGTCGTGAGAAAATTGGACAAGGTGGGAGGAATTAATATCGAGCTTCGCCTAGGAATCCTTTCAATATTAGACCACCTGAATACAGAGAGGAGGAAAGGCCGCATGCAATACCCGAAGGAAGATATGATGACTCAAATGAAGATTACTGTGGTGAAAATCAAGAAGCTCATTGAGCAAAATAACGAGCTACAGGCCATGTTCCAGAAGAAAGAAGCTGAGAGGAACTACATGCAGTATGTGAAGCCATTGTCATTGCCTAACAGACTGATTCGTGTTGGAACGCCCCAACAATCTGAAGAGTCTGATGCAGATGATGACTTCGTTGACTCCAAGGTCCCAGGCAGAGTAGAGATTAAGGCGAAGAGTGCACGATTCCTTAATCAGGCATTACTTAAACGAGGCATTCACTAAGAAATCAAAAATATTTTATACCATTCACGCTATTTTTGTAGAAGTAAATAAATGCAAATACAGGTCCGTGTGTCGTGTAAAACGAAAGTTGCTTAATACCATTAGGTCTTGCACTAATACCTGATCATTAAACTAATTGCAAGCTGCCCTACTTTTGTTATAATAAGACTTGAACACGAAATAATTCATGTGTGGCATTTAACATTTTTACGTAAGACCATGCGTACAAATAATTTAAAGTAAATCGAAAAAGCATGACCGATTCAGAATAATATAATTGCATTAATATTGGTAGCTTCGTCTTGTCATAATATTAGAAAAGGTCAGAAAATTACTTACAAAGTAAAATCATGGACCTCGTTTCTTTTATTTATCACGCAATTTAAAAAAGCAGAAAGGGAATCTCAATCTGAACTTTAGTCAATATTTGCCCGATGAGTTTTATCAAAATATTATTGAACAACGCATTTTATGAACAAGTAGCCGAATCAAGCACTTATTTACACCCTTCTTGGCCGAATCAATATTCCAGAAGCTTGTTGTTCCAGAATTTTCGAGTGGAAAGAATTCTTCTCTTGTCACAAAGAACAGACACATCTTGGCTTAGCTAATACTACAACAATAATAGAAGTTAGAAGAGAATAAAGACCTCGGTAGTCTTCATGTTATTCTTGTAATGCAATAGATCGCATTGTGGTGATAATGAGGGAACGATGCGCATGGATTAGTAAAGATTTTTTTTATAAGAAAACATTATGTCAGGTTCATCCATGAAAAATGAGTATTTTGAACAAGAGTTGTCCTGCCAGTCCAGATTTTTTTGCCTGGGAAGACAGCAGATCGAATTTTAATAGCGTAAAGAACTTTCTCACGCTAAACAAATCATATGATAGAGTCAGTAATCGGGCTCATAAAGCTTGATAACCCGCAAAAAAATGAGCCAAAAAATTTCATTTTTGTTCAACTGTATGACCTACCTGCCTAACATGCATGTGGTACTGGTACGCTGCCAATTAATACGCCTGTGCATTTACACGAAAATGTTATATTTCAATTGCTCGTCTGTAAAAACAGTGGACGATTATGATGATGACTATCATGATGACGTTAAAAGTTAAGATAAATTTAAGAAGCACAGTGCGCTGTGCTTGTAATAAGTTTTGGGTCTTCCCTATTTTTTATGTAATCACCATTCACAAGATTTTACAAGTTATCAAGCTGAATGTACAATGCATCTTTTGTGCACAAAAGAAGGAATAGCAAACCCTGAACTGAACAAAGATGTAGGAAAGCTGACGCTGATGACTTATAATAAGAAGGCAGTAGCATCGAAGCTTTGGGCACTTTTGACGCATCGTATTTCCCATTTCTATTCCTGTAACGCAACGCTTCATAGAATTTCGAATGTGCACCCCATACACATGTGCATGAGCAGAGACATTTCAACTTAACAAAGCCTCTTTTCCTTAATTTTTCACTAGCCACCACACCAGTCACAAAGTGTTTAATAAAGAAGTAACTTCGTATTCGTCGCCAGTCGCAATCTGGCCGTTGCATTTTCATTTGGAGTTTGGACACACTAAATGAGGCGCAGTGGTTACTCGCGCTCCACAGAATATTAAAAGCGATAGACCAAGAGACATCCTAAGGGTATTTGGTCTTTTTGTCGTGTCATGTAATGTGTGCAGACATCTTTTTGCTGGGTAATGAGGGTGCTTGAGAACCAAAAAAAACTATCTAAAAATTTGCATTTTGAGCAAAAAAGATAGTTGTTTGGAGTGTTGTGAAGTTGACAATGAGTACAAAGTCATAAATTGTAGGCAGAACACAGAAAATTGAATTGAGCCACCACACATCGTAGCCAATTGCGGTCCTGTAATGATGCGGTGATAGTAATCATACAAGTTGTTACAAAGGATTTTTCGATAAGATTAAAAATTCGCTGTGGTTCATCGTTGTTTAGTTTCGTGCGATCTTTCAAAGAAAAGTTGAAGATACACCGATCAATACTCGCTGTATCCTTGTGAAGAGAAGTCGTGAATCAGTTTTTGGGGTGTAGCGAACAAAAGTAAGCCAAATTGTGATTGTGTTGTGACCGACCAAAATGGATCTGAATGACGAAGAAAGGAAATTGTGTCAACAGGTAAAATGATGAAAGTATTTTTGCATTTTTTAATAAGTTTCCTCTTTTCAATAATAATACCCATTTGTTTTCTCAAAGCTTCGGGAACGTGTGGCCGATTTGAAAATTATGGACAGCTACCGCATTAAGGACTACAACATGATTCGTTATCTTCGCGGTAATCAAGTTTTTTTTTGCGTAGAACAGTCTACCGATGCATTTATGCATAGCATATTGCATTGCTAGATCTTCTTATGACAAAGAATAATAATATTTTTTGTAGCTCGTAATTTGGACCTTGATAAAGCTGAGGATATGTTCCGGAAGGTACGCTGAAGGACACATGCATACTGTATTTGCTCATTACGTTGTTGTACTTAGTATGATGCGCTTGATCTAGTATAATAGTAATGCGTACGCAATACATAAATTTTGTTGATGTCAAACATCATTCACTAAAAACAATGTGATTGACTCGTGTGTGCAGTACATTGAATGGCGAGAGGAGCTCGACTTGGACAATGCATTGAATTGGGAAGTGCCACGCGATCTGAAGGAAAACTTTGTTTACCGCATTACAGGCTTGAGTCACGATGGCGGTTTAGGTAAGACAATCATTCGATGAATTGAATAAACTCATTAAGAGATGTAATTATTGTCTAAGGTTAAGAGCTAAAACGGTCTTTGTTCGCAGTTATTTGTCTAAATGTGGGGGACTGGGATCCCGCGATTACGCATGGAAGGTTTGATGAATTGATAAGACTTGCTTATCACGAGTTGGAAATTTTGACCAAGTACTCGATGTACTACAGTCTTCAAACTGACAAGTATTCTAAAATAGTCGGCATTTTGAATTTGGAAGGACTAACGTTTGCTCACTGCAGTACAGTTGAATGTAAGAATAAAACTACTTAACGAGATCGATTAGAAAATGGATTCTCACAATGCCCCTCGTTATGAACAAGATTTTATTACTAAGATAAATGATTAATCATTAATTGTAGTGATCCGAGCTCTAATAATATTGCTGAAAGCATTTGAGGCCAATTACCCAGAGACCTTAAAAATTGCGTACTTGATCAATGGTGAGCAATATTATTTTTGACTCATTAAAAATTATGAAAGAATTGAAAGAAAGAAATTTCAGCATGATATGAAAAAAATTCCAGCCCCGTGGGTATTTTCCATTCTGTGGTCGATTGCGAAACCATTCATATCAAATGCTACCCACGCGCGTTTGAGATTCCTTGGAGCTGATAGAGAACAGTGGAGGGAAGAAATCTGCCAGCAAGTACCCGAGGACCAATTCCCAGAAAGCTTTGGAGGACTACTGCCAAATGATTATGAGGTATGAAACTTAAGGAATCTCAGGTTTTTGATTTCCGATTTAGCTTTAAAACGTAAACAGTTTGTATAAAAAATACCTCGTTTTTCTTGATCTCATTATAGTTGGTATTTGACGAAGATGGCAAGATAGTTGGAAAGCGAATTCCGCGAAAAAATGACATCGTCGAAGAACTAGATGACGATGACCACGAAAATGGAAATCATTCCCCGCAACCTGAACTAGAAATTGGAAATGATTTCACTCAACTTAAATCAGAGAATGAAACTAATTCCAAAAAACTTAAACCGGTGGATGCAATTGAGCTGGATTAAAGAAAAAATCAGCTAAATCCTGACACGGACGCGCTGAAATTGAATACAAGCCGTTTTTATTTAATCTTTATAAAGTTGAATTTACATGTCCATAAAGTAGCATTAAGATTATGAAAAGATTCAAACTAGATTAGAAATATGTACATATATTATGCATTGTATGCTTTGCTAATAAAATACAGATATTTACTTAAGTACACGAAATCCTTATTTTCATAACTATAACTTGCCAAGAATAATGTTTAATTAACTATAATAAGTATAAATAATATGTAACTTACTTATGCCATTATTTATGCATTAACGAAGGATTTCAACCCGTTGGGTTTATTAGTCCAGCCACTAAAGACCTCATGTTTTAGAATTTCCCAAACAGAACAGTAAGATTTAGAAACGCCTTTGGCATTTTCATAGGTAAAAGTATCATTATTTCGATCTGTATCGTCATCAGTAAAGTATAATTCCGTGAATTTAGAAAAGAGTCTCGCTCTACAAATGTCAACCATGCTGGATAGTTTCCCGAAATTCTTTTTCGTCGCTCCCTGCTTTCTACCAAAGACAATGACTTGAATACTATCTTTTCCGATGGGATCTGAACGCTTGCATGAATAATACCACGAGATGGAAGCAGGGGCTGGTGACATGTTTTCGGCGAACTCCATAAAGTTTTGCTTGCTCTGCCCAACAAGGGGACACTGGTACATGTCAAAGTAAGATAGATCTATCTCTTCTTTGTGTTTGAGGATATCCATCAACGAATCATGCACCCTGTGAAATAATGCTCTTTCCAAAGAATTTTTGTTGAAGGAAACATTCCCTCCGATTGTAATTGACTTTAATCTAATTGCCGTTGGTATGAAATTGCTAATACGACATTTTCCTGTGGTCTGAGTCTCTTCGTATTGAAGTGGGCCAAATTGTAACTTTGCTCCCGTTCGATGCTCTTCTTGCGAAAAAGAACCGGCATTTTCAGTTTTAGATCTCTTAGCCAAAGGTTCTCCAGATTCTGACAACTCCTCTTGGTCAGTTTCTTCGCAAATCACATTATCAGTTAGCTTTTCAATGATTGCAGCGTCGCCACAAGGTAAATGACTAATGAACATGTGAAAGTTAATACCGTTATGGACTTGAAAATTCTTCGAACACGAACTCCCCTCCTTTGGTTCACCATGTTCTGTGGTTACATGTTCTAGAATAGACTTATCACTGCGTCCCATTTTACATAATTCAATTTGTTCATACAAATACAGAAGAAAGGATCTTCTAGCAACGACTTCTGCATGAGAATCACACACTACATCACCTTGTTTACTTAACTCAGAACTGCCCAAGCATTTTGTACCGGTCCCTAATGCTACAACTTGTAAGTTCACACTTGAATTTTCCTCGGATGTGGAAATTGCCTCTTGGACGATTGCTGCCATTGTCGTCCATTCTCGATCAGTCGGCTTCCCTCTTTTGGGAAGAGATTCATATAATTTACAAGATTCGGTGGCTATTAAATCTGGAACTGGATTCATTTTTAGTCGTCGTCGTCGAATACAATTTTCTTTCCTTGGAATGATGTAAGGGATATCTGTTGCTTTTTCTTCGCTTCCCACGACGGATGCAACTTTTCAGAACTTTGCGATGGTCCTGATTGTATTGAACTTAAGTCTCTGGAGTAATCCTTTGATACTTTCTCTGTTTTAGCACGTTTATTGCCTAAAGGTTCAGCATTTGGACCGAATCGGTTATCTGCATAGTCATTGAATGGGGGGCCTTTGCGCTTCGATTGAAAATTGGGTCGTTGAAACTGTTGTTTCGACACGAGTTTGCCTTTCTTAAAAATAGGTTTTGATTGAGACCTGGGATTTGGTTGATGGGAAAAGGACTTTTGATGACCTCGCGATTCTTCTTGTAAGTCGTCTTTTTCAGGTTCTGGTTCGTCTTCACCGCCAACGAAAAATGCACTTTTAGGGCGTCGTGTCCGAGGAGCTTGAGTAATATCGACCAAGTTTTTGTCTTGAGGCGGTGCTTTGTCTTCCTCCAACTCTGCGAGATCTTTCAAAAATTGCACTTTGATAGATCCCACTGATTTATTGACGAGGGGAGGGAGCAACACTGGTTTCCCGTTCTTGATTTTAATGTCCGATGAATTTGAACTAGTTTGTTTCACGGATTTCGTATCTGGCTTTTGGTGTTTTACGATTTCTGTATTAGACTTCTTTACAGTTTTGGGACCATCATCACCACTAGAATCCTCTACTGAATCGCTATCGGAATCGGAGGCAGCATCGTCATTGTCCTCAACATCACTTTCATTGCTTTGTTCATCATTTTCAGGTTCATGATATTCAGATTTTGATTGATTTTTGAGCTCTAGCTTCGATTCTTTTGTCACTGTCTTTGCTGGGAGATCAGATTCTTCCTTTTTCACATTTTTGCGTCTGCTCTTTGTCATAGCCAAGAGGACGGGAATTTGTTTGTCCCAGTTAGGATTGGCATCTCTGTACCTATTGACATGTGCCTTAATTACAGGATGATGACTTAACCTAGCTAAAGCTCTTTGCTCGGCTGAAGCAGTTGGACTGTTGAGAATTTCTTGGAGGGGATCCGTATTCAACAGTGCATGTCGAGAAACTAGGTCCCTTTTTATTTTCTACATTGAAAAAAACGAATACATTATTAAAGATGCTGAACGGCACTGTTGATTTAATTAAATTTCTTCTGAAATAACAAATTATGTTTTACTTTAAGTATCTGAACTTCTTCCAAAAGTCTACTGGCCTTCCGTTTGGCTTTTTCTTGCTCTTTATTACTTCCTTTGCGGTTCTTATACTTCTTTATCTGATGAACCACTCGATTGATAATCTGAACTCGAGCTTGTTGGACACTTGCCCTCATGCACACTATCTGTAGAATAAAACAATTTAAAATTTCAAGTTCAATGGAATGCGTTAGTATATAGTATTTATATCTAATAATGACAATTTTCAAAAAGTCTTCTTCATAGACAATTTTCTGTTTATTCCGTTTAGTACTTTACAAATTATTTTTTAGAATGGCTTTATATTATGTACTTACGTGATTGTTTAGCTCATGTCGCTTCGAAAAGTTCTGAGGAAACTTTTTAGTTCTTTCGTCATGTTGATCCATATCTTTTACAGTAGGTCGTAATTTACAAAAGAAACAACCTGTCACTATTCAAACTTATTGAATTAACTTTAACCATATAATGCGGTTATTCTTCGGTTCTTCTGATCTAAGTTTCAGCGTAAATATGAAATATAAAGACAACGCAAACACAAAAATTGATCAGTGACTGATTAAAAAAGGTCATAAAAGGGACAGATGACAAAAAAAGTCGCAGTTGTTCACTTTTTAAAAAAATTCGCATCATGCATGCGTAGAGCCACGTGCGTAATGTATAACATTATATCAACAATCCATCCACAATGCATTTTTGTATCTTGTTATTCCTGCCAAGTGTATGCAGCATAGCAGCATCACAGAGAAACATGAATGAGCTGTTTTGGCTGGAAAAAGTGCGGGCCATGTGATACCAACTGTGAACATTGAGCATAGAGATTTGATTGTTACGGCACTACCGTTTTCTGCATTTAGCTGCATTTTAACAAGGTCTAATGTAAACTTTTGTAGACTCCAACTCTTTTTGTGATGTTATGGAATATTGACTCACTATTTCTTGCTTTTTGACCATCACATGTCAGGTGAAGGTGTGGAAAAGATAATGATGATGTTTTCCAGATCAGCTGACCTTTGCAAAAGTTGTGAATGTAGGTCAGCGTAGCGTAGTGTCACCTAGGACCAAGACCAAGGTAGTGGTTTTCATGAAGAACTAAAAAATAATATTTATTCAATCCATCATTTAAAACTACACAGATCAATCGTCAATCACAATCCGGCCGTGTTAGTGTTCCAAAACGTTCTCTCGCGCTCTTTAACTATTTTATTTTACGTTAATGAAGTCAAAATCTTCCTTAAAAAATGAAGTTTCTACAAGTCAGCTCGGGGTCTTCATCATTCACTACCCAGCAGAAAGTAATTGCGTAAAGCTTATTATTTCATGTTTGTTTGTCAGATACGCTTTTTTGTTCTTTGCACATCATCAGTGTATATGTTTGCCTTAGTTTATTATAGTTACGGTTGGCGTCGGAGTTGCTGTGGTCGGAATAATGGCAAGATATCTCTTACGAAGGCGCCCAAGCACTAGACTAGGGAAACGCAGCCCAACTTCATCGATAACTCAAGATAAAACTACCCGAGATATCTTGAGAGATGCTTCGATTCTTGATGAAGCAGGAAGCGAAGTTGCAGGTGCCAAAAAGGCTAATTTGAGAAATGCTTTTTCTTTTCTTTTCTAAAAATGTTTAATATTGCAATGACTTTGGTTCTACTCATTAGGTACTAGTGTTGGATCAAATTATTCCAAAGTGATGACATCGGCCATGACAGCTAGTCCTAGATTAAGACGGTCAGAGAGTCTACGGCAAAGGTCTTCCTCAGTTTCGTCTGTACTGACTCAAAGTACGCTAATATCTGTAGAGCCTCACAACAGCTCTTTGAATTGCACGCAGTTAGGAGTCTTAGGTAGGTAGAATTAAAATTATTGTTGTAGTCTCTCACAAGTTACAAGTTATGGTTTAATAAGCTAGAACTAGAAATATATAGCTTTGAATTGAAAGCGTTCTTCTTTTGATATCGAATTGTATTTATCCAGGTTTGGAGACCTTGGAAAAGTCTATATCATTTTGGGAAGAATCTCTTCACCAAATCGAAGAAAATATTGAGAATGGTGATGACCGTGAGGTTTCTACTAAACAACAATTGTTGCGTATTTTAGACCTGGCTTATGAGTTACAGAAAGCATCAGAAGAGTTGTACTTAAATGAGGTATTATCCATAATCCTACTTGAATATTTTTAGTCTTGGTTGTTTGATTGATGATATAATATTAGGATATTTTATTTCATCGAACCACTTTAATTTTATATCTTCAGAATTCAGCCTTATATTCCGAAAAAAGCTTTGGCCGATTAAGATCAGTGAGCTCTGTCGAGTCCTTTATGTCTGCTGAAGACTGGCTTTCCGATGATGAAGAAATCACAAGAAGTCTTCAAGCTGCTGGATACTTTGGCGACGGTGGAGACGCTGAATATCCTCTTTATGCTGCCGCTATACGGCTTGTAGAGGCTGGTACTGTTCCATATCGCTCGCTGAAAACTGACATGGTCAGTTGTAAGCAGGGAGACCATGAATACTTGGCTAAGCTACATTGTTTAAGAGGAGCATTTAGTAGAATAATATCGGATAATGAGCGCAAAAGCTGGATCTTATTGAAAGGAAAAGAAGTCCTTAGTGGTATCATGATCAAAGCTGATAAGGTAATCTTGACCTGTGTTAAGTGCTGGGCTGTCTTAAGCACAGATCGGAAATTTATTTTTGACTTTGCCGATCTCATATATTTTTTGCATTTGTTTAGGACCCTTCGGACTTCCAGGTATCACTGGATAACATGGGTATGTATCTGTGTACAGTGTATACTTCTCAAATGTCTTAAATTGCGATTTTAACTCGTTTCTGATATCTGTATTTAGTGTACTGGTGTCAAGAAGGGTCTAACTGGGCATTGATTGAATCTGAGCTGAAAGATAGAGGCCTTCGAGCTCTGACATTTTACGACATTGTGCTTGACTTTATTTTCCTCGACGCCTTTGAAGACTTGGAAGCTCCCCCGGCATCAGTTTTGGCTGTGACTCAAAACCGTTGGTTGTCTAATTCTTTCAAGGTAAGAAATAGATTTATCTTAATCAATCGGCATTTATTTCCTGCGTATCATTCTTCCTCTGAATTATTATTTCGTGTACTTAAATGAGCAACGGACTTGAAAACTTAATTTAATCATAGGAGACAGCTCTCGGCACTGCTGTGTGGTCCGTGTTAAAAACGAAGCGAAAATGGTTGCGGTATCCTGACGGATTTATGGCACATTTTTATGACCTGTCTGAGCATATTATGCCAACTTTAGCATGGGGATTCTTGGGTCCACCAAGTAGTCTTCAAGATCTATGCAATTTTTTTAAGGTTCGTTTGTGCGTTAATATATTCTTTTCTCACAAATATACTCAGTTTCTCTATTTTATGTTGCTTACTATTCAACTTTCTAAAATCCTTTCAGGATAAGTTTTTAGAATTTCTGGAAGCTCTATATTCGTTTGACAAAGTAAGATACACTAGTCTTGATGAATTAGCCACAGATGTGCTCAAACGAATGGAGGAACTGCATAGTGACCTTATGAAGCGCATGCATGACTCGGGCCAGAACGGAGAAGTATCCACTGCCGATTTCTAAATTACATATTAAATTCATCTAGTGAAATAGATCATTGCGTATTTTTACTGAAGTACTCGCCTGTTCACAAGTCAGTAGGATACGAGAGAGTCAGAATGCCTGGTTTAATGGTCTAAACACACATTTCAATAGAGTACTTATACCAACATTAAATTGATCTCAGGTCTCATTCTGTGCTAATTGCTAATGAATGAAAGTGTCTGAGTTAGAGAATATATTTAGTGCAAAAAACACTATATCTGTAGCAAAATTAATACTAAGTACGTGCGTTTCCCAAATTAAAGTTAACTAAACCTAATGCATGATTTGCAATAATTTGCCGTTGTTAACTGATATTGTGTAACCTCTTCAGGATTGAAAACATTTTTGCGTTAGAGTGACTCCATTTGTGGAATATATCTACTTCTTTACCACCTCGTAATATTAATCAATAGAACGGCTGGTGGTTATTCTTGACTCACTCCGACAAGCGGGGCGTAATGCTCGGTTCATGACATTCAATTTAATGTATTCAATTTCTACATTACCAATTCAAGCATTGTGATGATGTGATATAACTCTGTAATTTCCAATAGCACTGTAACAGCATTTTTCTGTGCGTTATTGTGACAGTAACTGTGAATAACGTTAATATCGGTAATGCAAATGAACTTCACGAAAACATAGTATCAGAGAAATATTTAATTGGATTTTATTTTATGACTACTACTGCATCTCTCGCTTTGCTAGCAAATCACTAATCTTCTATGGTTTTATTTGTACTAGCGTCAATCGTTTTAGACTGAAGATTCCAAAATTAAGAATGCATCTTCGAATTGGAGTCATTTTGCGTGATTTTAATTAGAAGAACATGTAGTTGTAATTTTGTGAAATTGTAGTAAGTAGCAGTATAGCAATAAAACGCTCATATAAAACGAACAGTTCTCCGTTCAGAAGATGCTCTTAGTACAAAATAATTTAACAAATAACGTTAACTTTTAACTTAACTAAGACATGATATGGTTATTATTTACGAGATACATTTGTTCAGTTGTTCCTCAACTTAAATCTAATCTATCGCGTTGTTGTTTGCATTGTTAACAATAAACACCGAACATTTGAATTCTATTTATAAGACGTTTGTTTTTACAGCTCCTTGTCCTCACTGCACTTGAATATTTTTATAAATAATACTATAATTAGGTAAATATG
Source organism: Seira ritae (assembly GCA_027744415.1). Taxonomy (NCBI): domain Eukaryota; kingdom Metazoa; phylum Arthropoda; class Collembola; order Entomobryomorpha; family Entomobryidae; genus Seira; species Seira ritae. The sequence continues at coordinate 15,680 of JAHZNI010002594.1, forward strand.
ATGACAAGTACAGATTGAATTACAATTTAAATAATTGATTCAAGGAAACAACGAATCGTATGAAGGTGGAGGCTCTTCCAGTTTCTCGCATGATCCTGTTTTTTGCGACGATGAACTTGTGTATCTAATCCTCAATTGTACTATGATTTCGTAAATGAGAACACATACCATTGCAATTCCAGCCACAATCAATATTATGATATGATTTTCCAGTTCCATTTTCAATAGTTTTCTAGTCCTCTTCTGCTTTCTTAAATGTTCTTCGATTTCGATGCGTATTTGAGTAGCTGAAGTTCACTTTTCCTGATTTTCTGTTGATCATTTGAGCATAAGATGGAACATTGGGACGTTAGCGTTTTGTCAGTCACGATGCAGAATTTCAGGCATCAAGGCAGAACAAACAAAAAGCGGATGTTTTGATGGCAGTTGAAAATCGATTACTACGCTGTAATTTACGGTGAAAAGCAAGGCCGATGAACAGAAGTTTCATTCACGAACTCGGGTTTGCGTGATGACTGATGACAGAAAGAGTTTTTTCTCATGGAATCGAAATAGTGTAATGCCTAACAATAACAATGTAATGTCATATTTCTTCCTCTTCTCGTAATAGTTTTAGGGTCTCAAAACGTACTCCAGAACACCTGAAAAGAAAGGATAAAAAATTGTTTACATGATTTCGCACTTTTCAGTTATGGTCAATTCTTTTCTCTTTGTAAAAAGGGAAATTTTATCACTCATACTACATTTGTCCTTTGAATATTGATTAGAAATTTAAATAGTTAATTCGAACAACTTGTCCTAGTCCCAATAAAACCAATGCGGTAGCGGAAACCTACCTAATTTAATAGTATAGAATAATAAGCGAGTGGGGCAAGGCGAGACCTTCACATCACATCATTCCTACAAGCAAATTAGAATGAAAGTAAATTGGCAGATAACCATTGCGTTGATGCTGCAACTAGCCAAGATAATTTATTTTTTCCTGCAAAATTTTCTCTGATTTCATTCGTCATTTATTTAGTGGTTAGCTAACGAAATCTAAAACTTTATCAAACGAAGACTTGATTACAAAGTCAAAATGAAATGATCGCTATATGCGGTTTAGCCGTACCGTTTTAGAAATCTTCCATTACGCTAGCGCATGTTCTAAATTCCTGGTGACGTATCACGTGCCTTAATATACACTTTTTTCCAAAGCTTGACCTGCGTCAACGGAAATCTAATGGTCACTGGTCACTCAGCAAAACAACTTTGCCGAACGAGGACTTTGCGTGGTGTGGTAGTGCGGTTTCCCACATAATATTTTTCACAAACAAATGATAAAAAGCCCAGTTCTTATCTTCTGTTTACTCAGTACCACAATAAGCTTCTTCCTTGTTCAATTGAATTGACTGATTACGATTACTGCATAGCACTATGATTGTGACTGAGTCAAATGATTTCCTTGATGCGTACCAGTACACGTACCCAATGAGTGAATAATTGGGTTTGTCTTTGCTGTCTTTGACCTTTTGTCGATGCACTTCGATTAATTAGAATTAGTAGGCTAACAAAAACACTTTTTTGTGCCTATGAAAAAAATTATGATTATGGCACAAGTCTAGCAATGCTTACATGGAATTATGACAATTATCTATTTGCAAAATAAAATTACCTGGAATGAAACAACAAATTCCTCCCCTTTTCTTCTTGTATGTCCGGAAACCAGTAATATAATGTAGGTTTGTAGGTACGCGAAAGGTATTAATACATGGTAAAAGGAGATGCCCAAGAGGATTAAGCACTTCATTTATTAAAAAGAGAATGAAGATTGTACATGTCACGTCACGTACGCGCGTACGTATGTACGTATATGTGCTTGCAACACAGATAAACCTAATTCGATTAAGGTCTTTTGTCTATTGTGCTTCCTACATATTATAAAAATTAATTAAACCATTTCTAAAATAATATGATGATAAAAAGCCTTTAAAATTTTACGAGTAAACGCACAATACTTTTATTTGATTTATCAGAATAGAAGATGCATTCTTCCGAGTAAATTATGTAGGTCGTTAGCTGAATTAAGTAGATCCAAGAATAAAAGAACCTCTTAGCTTATGCAGGTATTTGAATAGGTATTTTGTTCACAATTAGTGTGAAAATATAATGTAATATTCCATGATAAAGGTGTATATGTAACAGCAGGATCACAATCACGCTACTCACTCAGTTCAGCTTGTCACAAATAGCACAAAGCACAACACGTCGACGAAATTCTTGATTAGGTAGGAGACTACTACTACTTAGGCAAATGTTAAACATTTTATGATTGGATGTACATAGTACATAACTTAGTATGAAAGTATTTAACTAAGGGGCTACAGCTTTGTCGGTAATAGCCTTTAGCCTATATCACCAATCACCATCACTGATTTAGTCTTGTTTGCATTGGTAATTGGTCAGGTTGTTTTGCTCCCCGTAATTAATTGCAACAAACAAAGACCTAGGCATTGGATTTTTCAACTTTTGCGGTTTAAAGAGAAAACGATGACTAAGCGCACGAATGAAGATTTCCCGTGAGGTACAGACACAAGAATCAAAAAAATTTCTGTCACTGTATTAGGAAAAGGAAATGCATTGCCGACTTTAAGAAATACTTCAGTCGATTTGGATTTGCAAAAAACGATTGGCAAAGGACCTTCATGAAACCTTAACTGAAAAATGTTATAAGCCATTGATTACAAATTAATGGAGAGTTTAGCCTCAAAAAAGAAGATTCCTAGCCATGATTTTGATTTTTGGTTACTCCTGCTTCCTGTGTGCTTGAATTCGAAATGTCATATTATTCCAGAGTCTACGTTACAGTTACGTAGTACTGATAGTGAAGTCATAATCCTTCGGCCAAGCAAAGCAAAGAGAAAGGGAGAATATCATTTTGACACCCACAAGTACATACCAACTCATAGGTAAAGGTACAGATACCTCAATTTTCTTGCCGTGTAATTATTATTGACAATCATTGGACGGAAGAGTTGCATGTGTATCGAGTGCCAAAAACAATATTAACATTTCCGTTTACTTGTCGCACTGACAAAAGACGCATCTTCTGAACAAAACAAGCCATGTAAGCTAATCACGACAAAAACATGATGACTCGAATAGGGGAAAACGTGTTTGAAAAGGAATGCCTAGCAGCATAACAATCACCAATTATTAGTGCAATAATCATAATCATAACGTTCACCTCATGAATTTCAATCAGAGCTCGTAAACAAAACCTTACTCGTGTGCAATGCTATAAATCGAAAATCTTACCTTCATTAAGTTTTTTCAAGTTCGTCCTAGATCAGTTTAGAAATTCCTTAAATTGCTGCGCACAATTTAACCCGAAACTAAAATCCGCACAGAGCAAATATTATCGAACCCAACAAGTGCGTACATGTACTATTTCCCGACTTTTTTAAGGAACAACANATGTACTATTTCCCGACTTTTTTAAGGAACAACAAAGCCGAGCAAAGCCTACTCCGCTGCAACATTCACCGGCAAATAACAATAATGTGTAGATGCGGTCGACTTTGACTAAAAAGTAAAATGTAAAACACGCGAGTAAAATTCTTGGAAAAACAGCGAAACAAGCAGCAGGATTTGATAACGAACAAGATATCAGTAATGATCTGAAGCTCGTCATCTCTTTTTCCAACTTCCTGCACTAAAAACAGGTACTACATAATAGGTACTCTACCAGCATCCATCTAAAACTCAATTTGTTCTCTGACATTGCCTTCATTAGAGAGTGATAAATAGGTAGATAGGTATTTCCCACGACTTACTGCATGGAACAACATTGCATTCATTTCACAATTTTTAGATGCTTAGTATGTGTTTTAAATGTGCTACCAAAACATCACTACGCTTATTGTTGAAATAAAAAAAATTTGTTCATGCATCCGTTCTCAAAATGATCATGATCTTCGTTTTTACATGTCGGTTCAGCAAGTGGCTGAATCACTGTTCGTCAAGAAATGACGCTATGCGTCACAAACAAGTGTCTGGAATTGTTCGACAAGAAAAATCTTCTTTTTAGGAAGACGTTTGAAGTTGAATAGCAGAAACAATGGTAAAAACTTACAATGAAAAATGATGAGCTATTCTTAGCATGTATATTAACTATTTGTGATTTATTTGTTTTGTCTGCATGTATTTGCTGCTTAGACAAAAGAAAAGACATCATTATCACTATCACTAGTTTTCATTTGACTGTCCTTTGAAAATAATATGGTAAAATACATTTAAAACATTTACCCGTACTGCATATACATAACAGATCCACGTAATTTGAAACTTGTTTGTCTCCGGTTATCAGACAATGGACTCGGGATAGTGACGCGGCGTATGGTACATACACGTGTTAGTGGGTAGTTAGACCTGAAACATTGTCTAGATATGCAAATTATATACCCCGACACCAACTAATCTTTCCTTCCAGAGAACCGAAAAACTTAGACATGGTACTGGTACAGCAACTGCTTTATGATTTTTTCATCGGGAGTTACATGGAACTTTTTTCATCGGGAGTTACATGGAACTTTTTTCATCGGGAGTTACATGGAACTTTTGCCCGGTAACTTATAGACATTCATAATATCGAAATCTCAATTCTTTGTTTGCGTCTTAGTCATACTTATTTGCAGTCTACAAATACA
>JAHZNI010002595.1:0-11312 GCA_027744415.1 Seira ritae
TCTTTCATTTGGCACTAGAATCAGGAAAATCGATTAAACCAATCGGGCATAATTTGAATCCTGCGGAAACGCATGTATTTTGGGTGTCACGCTGGACAGGATGACATTTAGACAAAAAAAATTTGCACACTGGTCAACTTTAGGATGAGGAATCTGATTCTGAAGTCAGATTTGAAAACAAAAATTTAACCCAAAGTTCGTTCGTGCCTTCATTAATACTTACCCCAAACAAGATAAGTCTCACTTCCGGCATTTTACAGGGTGAAAGGAAGTGTCTTAAAAATACTTTCAAAAGGGGAAAGTAAAATTAAAAGTACTTGTTTGATACTAAAATTACACCTAAAATTACATACGCAACCCACGTATGTAGCATTGGGCATGTAGAAGAGCTAGAGAAGTGCATAACGTTTACATGAAGCGTGTGCTTGGAAGTTAAGTTTTGAACGTGGCAAGTAGAATAGGAACAAACCACATACAAATAAATGTACACGTAATTGAGTCAGCTATTGCGGTATTTGAGTAAAATGAAACAAAGAATGAATGAATGAAGTTTGAGTATTTAAAAATATAAGGAAGTCAAAATCATGTTAATATGAGGCTATAATGCCTGTCAGTGGAGTTTCATGGTATCTCGCTCATTGTCTACCAAGAAATGTGTCTTCATGTATATCGCAATTGCGATTAAACCAAAAATTGTTAATTACAGACGGTTGCGTGCAAAAATTCAATCAAGAATTCAAAGGAAAAATTCAACTAAAAGTGAAAATGATAACATCATGCACTTCGTTCTGAATTAAAAACTTCATAGAGATGTAAGAAGCCTATATTTACTCAAATACAAAGAAAATCTACCATCGGTCGACAAGTATGCTAAATTAGTTAGTATTAATTCAGAATGTATAGCCTACGATATACACAAATATATTTCCGTAGCACTTAAGCAACGAAACATAATTGATATGGAAGATCAGAACTAGTAAAGAACATCTATCATCTAGTAAATCTATGATCAGAATATGCCGATGATTCATAGATCATAAATATATCGGGTAACGCCTATTCAGGTCTGATTTTGTTGTAGTAATAGCCTGTTTTTGATTCCGTCCCAGATTTTTCTGCTTACTTCGGATATGTGCTATCTGTTGAACGTGCGATAAATAATTTTTAAATTATCACTTTGTCAACGACCTGACTGCAGCTTCACCTTCAGATAAAAAGCAATGCTAACTTTTTAGCTTCAACCCGTTTGGGTAAAACACATGGTCAATTTCGCATTGAAAAATCTCTGAAAACATGGCTACAATCTTAGAGTCAATCAATCAGAAAATCTTAGAGTATAATGTGAAAACTAATACAAAGCAATGCAATAACTTTACCTTTCAAATAATTGCAGACTATGTAACAAGATGCATTATGAAAAAATGTGAAAGCTTCGAACCCAAAATAGGTAAGAAATGTAACTGAAAATATTGCAGACACTTACAGAAATCCAGTCTCATGTATGTTTTGATTTTGCTAGATATATCGGGATGCAAGAATACATTACCGGAACCGGAGTCAACCAGTTTACGAACTAATTGGCTGGAGTGTACAAAAGACTGTGAACAGAAATGCACTGAGCTGATGGCTAAGAACAATACTAACAATCAAAAACGTATCTGAATTTTTAACATTGTTTAATACTTTCTTCCGTGAAACAAGCTCTAGCTTGGTCACTTTACATGATATGCATCTAATTATGTAGACGCAAAATATAACTGTTGTAAAATATACGTGTTCTAGCTGTAGCTGCTTGTGGACAATTTTAAAATACGTACGAAACATGCGTGCATTCAAGTTTAATACACTAGACATAAATCTTTGAGCTATGCACTCAAAATCCATCTGAATGCAAGAATACACAGCTGCATATATGACTGAGCTTAGTTCTTACGATCCGTCAGGCTTGTTTTTTGATACTACTCGAATTTTATGTATTTACAGAATATGTAGAAAACTGCGTAACAAAGTTTTGTGGAAGAGCTTTAAGTCCAACAAGTATGAAAAATAAGAATTGTCTAATGCTTTTGTGCATCAAACTTAATAAAAATAATGATAATAGAAATAATAGCAATAATATCATTATAATTTTAATTACAGAGGAAGGTTGCATAAATACACTTAAAAAACCTGAAACAAATAACCTCAGGCCGGATTATGACAGCTGCGTAAAAACCTGCGAAGATCTTTGTCAAAGTAACCCAGAAGAAGAAGAACACAAACAAGCGCGTGAGGATGAATACATTTAGATTCGTCATTCCTTTCCAAGTCCAACTTTCTTTAACTGAGAATCGTGTATTTTGTTCCATAGAAAATGTTGAAAGATGCGTAAAACGGTCCTGTGGTTATTACAGTTATGCGACTCCTAAGCGTAAGTAGTACCTTAATGAAGGCCAAAACTATTTTTTTGATAGACAATTAAGTACAATGACTGAATGGTGCTAAAATGGTGCTAAATTGATAATTATTATTTACAAGTGGTTATAAAAGGTGTACTCGTTTTGCTTTGCTCGTGGAGTTTTCAAATTTGCCCAGTCCAGTGGGGGGTCGGTTAAGCCCATTTACCCATTTCGGAATAAGAGAAATAATCAACGGGTTCTACTCTAAATGTTATCTGTTGATTTAATTCATGTCTACCATTTTAAAAGAATTGTTTTACCTGTGATGCAATTATGCAAAATGCATTTTATTTTTTGAACGTAGGCGAAATCAATTTGAAAAAGATCATTCCTTTATATCTAATGGCAGTGAACAAAGTCTCTACGGCGGTCAGTGATAGATTGGGCATGTCGGTTTTTGCATTAAAAAACTTCCCACATTAAAAAATGCATATTTATTTGATTTTTAAAATTTAAAGGTACACGGAACATTCGAACGTCGAAATTCGATGATTAACGGCCGTGATAAACGTGCAAGAATGACAACCTCAATCTGAGTTTACCGAAAAATCAAGCAAGGAACAAACAATAAACGCGTTAAGAAGTCGCACTTCATTTGCTTGCCACCAGTCGTCGTTTCCATTCTTTCGAAAAACAATGATTCCCCAATAGTTCAAACGTTTAAAAAATTTTTTTTATCAAACTATAACTGAGTTTTTCGGAATCTCTTTGAAATCAGAGCAGCCACGGGGCAGATATAGGTCAAAGGGTGTAGCCTCTTTCTCCCCTGTAAAATTCGTGGGAAAAATTATATAATGCTGAACTGAAGTGGTTGTCAGATCCTAAAAAAAGGTGAAATGTTTGATTTCAACACCTGTCGTAGTGTAACAAGTGATAGATAACAGAGTGGGAAGGCTACGAAACGAAGTTTAAGGCTGCGTTGCCGCGGCGGTCAAATTACCAAAAAGATGTGCCCGTAAACTCAATTGTATATCGAGTTAGTTGAGTTCTTGCAGCACATGATTTTACCGTTCAAATAAAAACTTTATTCATACTCCAGATTTCTGACAATATCCAGGCTTGGCGCTGGGAAATAATCAAGGGGTGGACAACATAATATTGTCCGGAAAATAATGGGCAATATCAAATTTGGAAAACGGACAATAATATTACACGATGCTGGTATATACGTATCGGCGGTAATCATGGAGTAAAACGGGCGGTATGATACAATCGTAGACGGAATCAAGCGGGCTAAACTACCATTTTGCTCCGTGGTAACGTTAATGTTAATATAAATGAACTGGCATAGAAGATTAAAGATGTGAGAGAATTCTCACAAGGAATAATTTATCAGCACATATTTAGATTTAGAGTCCAAATCCAGATCATGAATTATTATTTAATGACTGATGGACATTAAACTATTTATTAGTAAGGAACATTCAGTATTCAATATTTTATCTAGGTTAAGATGATTCGACTTTAGATCATTCTCGATGTCAAAACGTTTTCATGAATGATGTAATCTTCTTTGACTTGTAAATTATGTGTTGACGTTTGAAACAAGATGAGAATAACAAGCTTGACTCAAGTCACCAGTCAGGAGAGCTACAATAAAGAAGTCACCATTTGTAATTTTTCATGTCTTGCGTATCAACATACTTTATTCCCTTGCATATGATTCGATACTTAAGCACCATTTTAGCTATGAAATCCCGGACAACCGAAACTGGAGTTTCAAAGGGACAACAACCATACAGTCCACGACTGGCGGTCTAATATAGGAGTTCGGACCCAGCGATTTGAACTTTGACAAGTAAAATTTATAAAATTTAGTGCAAATAAAATTTTCAATAAAAGTTTTCAAAGTGTGATTACCTAATTGGACTAATTTTTTTCTTAATTTTATTTAACAAGTTCATAATCAGTGCTATTCTCCCAATGATTGGTGGCTCTCCAGTTCATATTTGCAAATCAAAAGTATAAAGAAGTTAGCGGTTTAGTACATGACTGTCATACAGGTAATGCCAAAAACCCAACAATATTTTCAACTACAGTGCTCTCTACGCGACCTATCAAAGATGCCCTCAGCATCCCTATTTCAAAATTTGGAAGTCAAAGTCAAGAAACGGCATCAATCTCAACCAAGACCGGCAACGGAATGTTTACCTACCAAAAAGGCAACTACGCAGTGACAGATACTACACCATCCATATTCTTTTATCGAGGTAACAACGGGAAGAACCGAAGACAGTGCAGATTACAGAAATAGGGACCTCCACTGCAGATTCACTTTCGTCCAATTTTTAAGGAGATGATCAAGGGAACGTACAACAGCATTAGCGCCGAAAACGTTGGCGACCAGGACGACCAAGGAATTCAGGATCATCAAACAGCGACACGGACATGAACTGGCGATCAAGTAACGGTAACAACACCATACAAAATAATGGGGTAATTCGAGACAACAAAGAAGACAACAAAACGGTACGGACAATTTTAACAATAATAAAAATGCACCTCAAAATAATTGGCACACATCACGTTCATTCACTCATCGCTTTTCTGCCCGAAGAGATATCATAGACCAAAGCAAGCAAAATTTCTTTTACCCGGCGTCAACATTATTTCCTCAACCATGGATTGTGATTGTGATTTGTGAAGTGCATGTTCGCATGATTCAACAGCAAATATTTCATCGCATATTTGGCTTTCTACCACCACCACATCCATTTTGTTCAGGACCAGAACAGCAGCATTTTTAATTCTGGACCAAGAAACGTGATAAACGGAAACAGCCCTCATCGTCAGGGTCCAATAGCATCTTATTCCAATAGAAACAAATAGAACAATGGGTACATACATGGATGACAAATCTGAACTACATTAAAAATCACTAACACAAAATAGGACATTCAACTTTAATATGAACAATATTAGCAAGGCAAAATAGAAGCAGTACATCACATTTTAACACGTCAGGAGAATCAGCACAGCATTGCAACAAGAATAATATTATCTAACAAGCTGTACAGCCATAGAGAAATACGAGAGGAAGACCAAAACAATCCTCATCAGCAGAATCAACTTAACGCACAGAAGAATCGCTCAACTTACTTTGCAGTACCTAATTATTCATCTCAAGATCTAAATTACAGAAAGACAGGAAGCCGAACTTACAACAGAGGACAACGCAAACATCGTCCACGTCATCCATTGTCTCATTACACATCTCAAGATTTGAATACGAGAAACACAAGATATCAGACATATAGAAGAAATGAACGCAACTATTCGAGAGAGATAACACAGGCATTTGTATATGGATTAAATAGGTGACTCAATACTTCTACATTCATCATGCAGGGAATATTTTGCCATGCTATCCGTTTCTCACCACATATTTTTTGAGAGCGAAGCAGAACGAGACATGATACCCAGCAGCAGATATTTTCCGCCTGATAGTGCCTGATCATTTCAGCATTTATACACAGAATTGTTGAATTTATGCACCTAATAGTTTTGAGTAGTATGTATAGTTGACGGAATTAGATTTCTTGTAATTTTCGAATGTAATCAACATTAATAAGCAGTTACACTGACACAATCAACCTGCAGCTATTCTTAAGTTTTCTATTGCCATGTATGAAGTTTCCATTTATAAAGTTTTGACATGTACGTGATTGAAAATGAGTAAGTTTACTCATGGCTTTTTCTGATACCCTCAACTTGACTAATCTTCTATGCCAGTTCATTTATATTAACATTAACGTTACCACGGAGCAAAATGGCGGTTTAGTCTGCTTGGACGGAATATTATCCATTATTACCTATTATTGTCCATATTTCCATTATCTCCCATAAAGTCCATTATTTTCCATAGGATAGAAAATAACCAATATTGTCCGGAAAAAATCCATCTCTGACAATAACTGTTCTTCACCAGGAGTATTATACAATTCAATTATATCTTTTTCAATCATGCGGTAGAGTGACAGATCCTGTTTGCAAAAAAGGTTTGCGTAGGCGCTTACAAGTCTACACAAACAAGCAAAAATTGTAAAATTGAAAGTTCGGTTCGAAGGTCGTATATCTTATATATATATGTGCTTATTTCTGGTAAATAGTGCAGATGAGAAAACAATAGCTTGTCTCGATGGCATTTATGAAAACTATGTAAGATTTAGTCTCACGTTCTTTTGACAATTAGGCAAATGCTTTGGTATGGATCAGGACTAAAGGCTTGTCTGAATTGCCAATATGAGTTTATAATGGACAAATTTTTGAACTTTTTATTGTAAGCCAGTTGAAAAATCTTCGAAATTTATTGAATAATTTTCCAAAGCTGAAAACAGCGATTCTAGGCGTTTGCCGTTCTTAGCTAATACGGTGTAAATGTAGATTGTTGCTGTACCTATACTTAAGCTAAACCACGTTAATTGTGAATGTAAATTCTCGCATTTTGCAATTTAATCTTATTATAGCAATGGGATGCATTAATACCTTACCAACGCCAGCAACAAACAACCTAGAACAGCCAAAGTATGAAAATTGCGTTCAAAACTGCGTGGGAAAATGTCAAATGGAAGTTAACCTTGCAGACGCAAAACAACAAAAAGGTAGGTTTAATCGAACAGGGCTTAACGAAATTCAAATCATAAAGAAATTTTTTAAGTATAACCCTATTGTTCCACATAACAAACAAGACACTGATAGACATACAATATTTACCGTTATTTTCGAGAGGTTCTTAGCTATTGTGCTACAATATATCCTTCTAGATTTGCAAAATATGGGAAATCATAGCTTTTCGCTGACAAAGCGTTGCTTTAAGCACCGTCCACTAAACTGTTGGAGAATGCAATCTCTTCTACGTAACAACAACCAGTTAAGAATTAGATAAAGTTATTTCGCAAATGCCGTCAATAATCGCCTTGTTGGTGCATTGATAGCACGCACAGGGCCAATCCGAGAGTCCCAGGCTAGCCATTTTTTAGCAAAAAGTATTGACAATCCACCTTATAAAGTCTTTATATAAACCTTTTATAGAAATGAAGAATGTGTGCCAACCAAGAACTTTTGCTTCCATTTTAAACCAGTTAATCCAGACCAACAGATGCTACGCTTGCGACAGTCACTTTGCGCCTTGATGCACGCAAGAACGTCACATAGCACGCTAATAAAGCAGTAAAAGCGTAAATGGCGCTACTCCTCCACTCACAGTAAAAATTTCTCGTATCCTACGCCATTATACAATTTGGGTACCATTTATTTATAAATGGAATGGACTAATTTTTAAAAATGCAACATTCTTACATGCATGGCGAGCAATTATCTGTATTGAATAGTATTGCACACCAAAACCCGTGAGTAATTACCTGCACGAGCAATTTTCAATATTTTTAGGTTAGGGTAAGAGATCTAGGGAGATTAGGATGACGGGAACAAAGCAAGTACAGGAATCGAACTGCGATGTTGATGTTACTTATGATTAACATTTCGCTAAGTGGCCACCAATTTTTTGTGGAGCTCAAATGTAATCAATAATTTAACAATTTAAAGGCTGAGTAAACAATATCTCTGTAAGTAAACCAATATATTCAACAATACAAAACCCGAAACAAGCCTTAAGTGGAGCCAACGGGGTTAAAAGAGGGAGATAATAATAAAATTATGGCGAATTGATTTATTCTTTTATTTATTGATTTATTGATATGATGAGGCAGGCACAAGCTTGTTATTTAAAAATTCGTCTCTAGTTGGCTTACAATTTTTAAATCGTAATGGAATACAAACACAAGTATACGTTCAAGTCAAAGTTCCATAGCAGATTTTAATTCATACCTATTCATACCTAACTGAAAATGAAAACGAACGCGTGGTTGGAAAACTCGTAATTTTACTGCAGTTGTGGCACTTTACACCTACACTGTTGGAATCAATACATGACCAAAGATCATTCAAAAATGTTCAACGCCGCCACTTTCAAAGTGAAGTGTCTTTCCATATTATAATGCGTATGATTTGAAAGGGTAAACAATTAGCTATCACGTGTGATACAAACTTACGCCCAAGTTATTAATTAGCGAAAAGAAATTTTTGACTGTTTTGAAAGTGACCCATTGAACTTGGAAAAAATACTTGACCAGACTTTCATTTCGAGGTAAGTAAAGTTGTGAAACTAAATAAAATACATAATTATTACTGCGGAAGTAATTTTGCCATCTCTTACTGTTAGGTAAAGAAGTATTTATAAAATGTCGAAATAATTTATTCATGATTTAGATCGAAATGTCCAAGCGGTGGAATCTCACTCCAATCGCCACTCGAGACCTTATAATTTCTGCGTGGCAAAATCGTGTAAACGAACCAATTACACAAGAACAACTAGCCAGTAGGTTTAATGTGCCAAGATCGACTGTGAAAGGCATCATTCATAGATTTAAAACGACATGTCGCATCGCTGATAAGCCTGGAAGAGGCCGAAAACCATCCCTGACTATTCGGGAAGCACGAGAAATGGTGAAGCATGTGAAGAAACAGCCGTTCATTTCATCGAAAACTCTTCAAGAAAAGTTGCAACAGGAGTTTGGCAAGACCGTGTGTGCACGCACCATCAGAAATTACATTCGAAATGCAGGATTTCGAGGGAGGAGACCAAGGAAGAAACCTCTGATTTCAAAGCAAAACCAGCGCAAAAGGCTTGAGTTTAGCATGGCGTCCTCGGGAGTGGGAAATCTTTCATTTATCGATGGAAAAATGACTGGAGCTTCTTACGTGGACATCTTGAAAACAAATCTGAAGCCGTCGGTACAGAAACTGAAGTTAGGGCAAAGGTACACGTTCCAGCAGGGCAACGATCCAAAACATACCTCAGCGGTTGCGAAAGAATTCTTCGCAAAAAATCGCATTAAACACTTGGATTGGCCCGCTCAGTCACCGGATTTAAATCCGATCGAGCACCTGTGGGGAGCATTGAAAAAAGCTGTCCATTCGTCTCCATCTAAGAACATTAATGCTCTTCGACAACGCGTCTCTGAAGAATGGGAGAAAATTTCGGCTTCTTATTGTCAAAAATAGGTTTTGTCAATGCCCAAACGCTTAAAGGCAGTAATTGATGCCAGAGGAGGTTCTACCACATTTTGATGGTCAATTATTCTTCAGTAAAATTAATTTGAACCTAAATTTAATGTAATAATCAAGTTAATGGTCAAGTATTTTTTCCCTCTATTTTGGTTCGTTTTCAAATGAAGTACTGATAAATTTCCATCGATTCATATATTTGATCAGAAATTGTTGTCTATTTCTTAAGAACTGTTTAATTGATGAAATAAATTATTTATATGCAGTATCACATCGAACAATAAAGCGAACATTCTGCAACAGAAGTGAATGGAATGGTTTTGGTCATGTATTGATTCCAATGTACAATCACACGCATTTTAGTATCAATTTTGACTATTGCATAGAATTTTGAGGAAGAAGCGCATAATTTTTTAGGAAAAAAATACATAATCCCGTCATCATTTAGCCATCAGCTATCGGTAAAAAGAGCAAAATCGAACAGAAATCGTGCTGCCAAAAGTAAAAATCGGCCTTAGCCCATCCAAGCCAGTTAAGAAGAACACGCATTTAAATCGAGGAACCGACAAGACCGTCAAGAGTCATCGAAGAGCACAACCAGAGCCGGATTCATCGTGCAATTTAAGTGGCGTTTACCGATATTATTAGGCTAATTTGACAAAGTACAAACATTCATATTACTTTTATGCTGATACAATATCATTTGTATGTATGTATTTTCAAATCTTCAGTTGATTTGTCTGCATTCTTGAGAATCACTGAATCGCTTATGTTGCCCAGTTGCCCACACTATAATTCATTTATAAATAACACAAATTAATTGTAAATATCAAATAAACTGGTGCCGAGTGATGTGTGGATTGCTAAGCGACGTTTGCTGTTTTTCAGTGAATTCTTTTGGCTTGACAAAGTTTAATGAATGACGACAGTACTGTTACTCTATAGTAATTCTAACGAACAGAACGAAAGAAACAGAAATTGAAGTAAATTCCCACGTAAATCTTCTTCTATCTCCATTTCTTCTTCTCTTTCTCAACCGCGCCACAACCACTTTCTTCACTACCTCCTCCACAAAAGAGAAAACGAGTGCTGACCTTGAAGAATACTAATTCTTCAGGGAAGAAAGTTAAGCCAAAACCAGCGCCTACTCCTTAACCAAACCAGCGAAACAATGACTACTAATCCTAGAATCCTCGGGTGCCTCCTCTTTTTGATCCAACGAAGGATGATTTTGGAGTGCGGAAACAAACCTTTTCGCAGTTCCTGGATTTGGATGCAGATGCCAAAATCCCAAACGCCGCGATACGACATCCTGTCTTATCTCGAGTCCTCCAATTATTGCTATATGGATGGCATCATAAGCTGTGTTCATGACGCCGCCCTTAAACAGTCTTTTAACGTCGGCTCAAGCTGACCGTTAATCAAGGATTTCTCATGTAAGGTACGAAAGTAGGGCACATCGACCACACTTGTAGGGCTTCCTTTCCCCTGCTATAAATAGCATCAATGGAGGAAGCCCGGCGGTAGCATTTGGAAGTGGTGCTTCTACCGAAATGCCACGCTCAGGTGATGGGTTCTGGAGGCGAGGAACAAGCTCCTCCTGCGCTTCTTCTGGACGACGTGGCGGGTTCTGGTCCATCGTTCCTCTTTCCCTTCGTACTCCATATCCCCTTCGGATTCCATTCTCTCTCCGCATTCCCACTTCCCTTCGCATTCCACTTTCCCCTCTCATACCCACTTCCATTCGCATTTCCCTTTCCCCTCTCATTCCCACTTCCCTTCGTATTCCCCTTTCCCCTCTCATTCCCA
>JAHZNI010002596.1:0-11122 GCA_027744415.1 Seira ritae
ATGAAATCAGGCTTTGCTCAAATTGATGGCATTTATTATTAAGACTGAATGATATTAAATTAATTCGAAAGTTTTTTTAAAATATTTTTTCGTAAAGTTTTTAATATCAGAAATAAATAATACGTTTGCATGCTTTAAATATTAACTAGCTTGATTCAAAAACATCATTTATTTTCTCATGTGCATGTGAAACATTTCCAAGTTTCCAGTTGAAACGCAATTGTAGATAGTCCTAATCCCATACCATGAATTGCAAAGACGGAAAATAAGTCTTGAATGGTGAGCGGTCTACTTTCATGTGCATCCTGAAGAGTCATTGTACTATTCCAGCCCATTTCCACGAGTTTCTTCCTTGCGAGAATTGGAGCAACATTTTTATAATAGTTTTCCTCTAGATAATACCACCTCAACCAAGTTCCAGCGGTAAAGACCCGTCTGATTGTTTCCACTATAAAGTGCAGCCTTGTCGCTCCTGGGGCTACAGACACATATCTGATTTCCGGAAGAACTTTGTCACTTGACACCACTACCCTATCAAGAACTGGTGCTGTTAAATGAATAAAAGCTCTTCCTTTCATCCATAAGTTTACTTTGTCATCGTATAAGGCAACGGCATGAAGTTTCCTCTCTCGTAATCCCCGATGTTCCTCCATTACTTCCTTGTTGATGAAGTCCCCCGGATGCGAGAAAGTTCGATTAAGATACATTTCCGATTTGATTCCATTCAGAATTCCATTTGAGATGAGATTGTCTATGATGAAGTCAGGGGAATGCTGGGCTGTTCCAACGTAGTATCGATTTGTGCGATTCAGCTCCTCAAATGTTTCGGGAATCCAGGGGTGGAGAGGGTAAAGGATTCCTGCTAAAATCATTCCACTGTAGGCAGAAGTTATCAGCAATCTCAATAAATAGCTCAAAATTGCAATAACGTTTTTATATCTCCCATACACTGTAGCATAATCGTAATCCTCTGTCAGAATTACAGCAAATATTTGCTTCCGAATCATTTTCTTTTCCAGTTTTCTTCTCTTCAAGAAGGTGAAAACTGATTCGAGATGCTTCAATAATTCCAAAGACCCAAAGGCAACTACAAAGGCTATCCAAAGTGCTTTCCCGAATGGTCTCAAAGCAAATTGCCATTGCCATACATCAGGTTTCTGCTTCAGAACCACAAAAGTCAACTTTGGAGAAGCAAAGTAGACAACGTTAGATCCGTCTGGGGGGAAAGTTGAGATTAACTCATCTCTGATCATTTTGCCCCGCCAGTGAAACATGTCAGCTCTGTTATAATAAGTTTTAAAATGCAGGCCATGGTACTCAAACGCGTCGCAGAAAAGTCTGTCGTAGTAGTTGAAATTGAAGGTTAATGACCCGAGTTTCACATCCAGATTAAAATGTTCGCACACCTGCCCATATCCGCTGAGTGCATTGTAAGCAAGTTCAGGAAAGGTCAAGTTTTTTGGCCCCAGTCCGGTTAAATCTCTCTGCAAATTCGTAGGCAATTGGTCCTCATGGAATTTCAGAAGGTCGTAGGCTGCGCTGGACTCGAAAAGTACTATCTTATCAAGGTTCCATCGCGAGCGTAGAAACTCCAGTTTGGAAACCCGGCTGTCCCATTGTTCAAATAAGCGATATTTTTTACTTTTGTATTCGAAGAAATCATGCTGGGGACGGGGAATTATGAGCCTTTCATAAAAGCGCAGAAATATTTCTGCTTGTGTATGTGTCACAACTCCATACGAGATTCACAAGAAACGAGTTGGAGTGAAAGCGCGCAAGTTTTTTGGTAATGCTCGTTTCATTGTGGTTAGTTACTTGTGCTGTGAATATTTAAATGAGTATATTTAAAATCAAAATCTATTTTGTATGAATATCATTTTGATGTTTCAATACCTGGATTTTTAATGTGACACAAAGAAACAATTACGATTGGATAATACAGTGGAACAATATCCCAAGGATATATGAACCATCTCTCCCGAGCGCATCGGTTCACGTTTATTTCTGCCAAGAATTGGTTCGCGTCAGAAACAAAATTATTAAGATATGAAGCAACTACGTACGATATCAGGAAAAATGTCATTGGATTTTTGTTTCCGTATATTTAGCTCTAACGTTCTAAAAAATGACCTGCTCCCTGAAGATACAACAACAGCCAGTGAAAATACAAAAAGTGAGTAATTTTTCTTTGGTAAAATCCACGGCTTAATACTTCTAGACTCCATTGTTATCATGCCGGTAATTAATTCACGGTTGCAAAAGATGCATGCGCAACAATTTCGATTTGATGAGAGCATGGGTAGTTTAAAAGTACTTGTCTTTCTCAAGTTGAAGGCGGGGTCTGAAGGAGTCGTTAGACAGCGACAGCGAAAACAACAAACGTGAACAGTTACAAAACTGATTTCGCATTTTCATAACAATTTTTTAGTTTCGCTTTTTATTAAACACGTCAAAAAACAACCGCTACAAGTTACATAATAGTGATTCATAAGACTACATAAAAGCAAATAACAATAATCAGTACAAAAAATGGATTACTTGAAGTGATTCGAACTTCATGTAAGTCTGGTTAACAAAAAAAGGAAAAACAAACAACAAAAACAACTTATTTTCTCCGTAACTCGTGCCTAACTCGTTAAACAATAGAGCTCTTCCAGTTGCATTAAACGTACAAATATTTCAGCTCTTTAGACGTTTTTTATGCAACTAGGAAAGCCAACATTACACAAGGGATTCGACTTGAGGGAGTGGTACATATTACATGGTAAATAAAACATAATACATTTTAGGTATTCTTACTATACTTTACAAGAAACGGACAATTACAATGGTAGTTATGTATTTTTATAACGATAAATGACTGCAATATATATTTTAATCATGCTAACAGTTTTCTGAAGCGAGATATATTCATATCTCATTCTTATAATATGTACTTAAATTCTTATTTAAATCCGCAGAGCCATATCCTAAAACAATTTAGTTTAGTCAGTTTATTATCGTGTTAGTGAAAATGGCAACTGAAATGAAGACATAATTATAGTACATACCTTCAATTGTTCATCATTTCATAATGCATTTATATATGTATTTGTTATGTATGTAACGTAACTGCGCGTCCAAAGAACTTCATTCCTTCCTAAAGTAAAAAAGTGGTTTGTGTGATTTAATATCTCATGGAAATTCAAAGCATGGAGCACACTGACGAAATTCTGACAAAATGCTATGGGTGAGGATAATATAATTACGCATAATTCCCCTAAAAGTTAAATGCTAAACTTCTGGTATTTATGGTTCTGACCGATTAACTTTTTTCAACATGTTAGGAAGAAAATCGGAAAATAAATAATACGCATATCACCACAAAAAAAAAACAAATGCACAACGAAGTGAATTGAAAACTTAAAAAATGAGAAATTACTCTGTATAAAAATATGAAAAACAGAAAAATGCGAACGAAATAGACTAAATCATATTATGAAATATGATGATGATGATACATGTATGAAATGGTAGCAAGTCTGAAGCATTCATGAAACAAGTGTAGTCTTAATTCATAGGAGTGATTGGACTGTTAATCTCGTCCTCTTCTTGATTTGTGGGCGGAATCAAAACCCTAAGTTCACTTTTCTCCCCGGACCTCCCTCCCTTCAAGTTTTGCTTCCTCCTTTGGAGAAATGAACCTGAAGACTTGACCTTTGACTTGATGGCGGCCGCCCCACTATGGCCAGTATTGGTAGTTTTATTGCTAATATCCTTACCATTAGGTACCTTCTCTTTATTATCATCTTCTAGACTGGCTTTCACCTTCTTCACAATTTCCTCGTCATTCTCAGCCACTCCCATTTTCCTACCTGGCTTCGAAATATTTTCTATGATTTTCTCACTATCTTTCTTAGAGCAGTCTGAATGATCGACGTTGTTTTTATTGGCGATGATACTGCTACTGGACTTACTCTTCCTCAGCTCTTTACCTGACTGGTGATTGACTGACTTATTGTTCGAAACTTTTTGGGGAGAGAAGGAGGCTAAATTATCACTGGATTTGCTTTGGTTGCCTGAAATTAATTGCGATTCGTTAGCACCATTCAGTTTTTGGTGATGATTAGGATTGCCCCCACCGCTACTCAAATCATTTTTTACTGTTGCACCTAAACCTGTAGCACATTTTGGCACATCAGACTCTAATTTTCTAGCACTATTGGAACTACTATTGTTAGCATTATTATTTGTATTATTACTTCCACCACTACTTTTACTGTTAGGAGTGTGGGGCACTGGGGCTCTTAGCTTTCCCAGTTTTGCCATTATTCTCAGCCCCAGCTTTGTCTCCACCTCCCACCACCTGGAGTACTTTGAGGGAGAACGGAGGCGAGAACACGACTTGAATTCGCTTCTTAGGCTTTGCTTCACTGGATGAGTTGCTACCCTTATTGCCTCCACTGTGCTCCTTCGTGGAGGCTTTCACAGACTTTCTCTTGGTTATACCACCTCCTTCGGGGCGGTTGAGATTTTCATTATGACCTGGCGACCCGCTGCCTCCGTTTGTCATTCGTTTTGACGATGAACTTCGCTGGGCTTTACCAGGCTTGCTTTTCTTGTCCTTCTTCTCGTGATGTTTACTCCTAAAACATCAAAAAATCTTATTTAAGTAAATTCAATAATTCCAGCTTGAAAAACATTTTGCTTTAAAAGGAGTTCTAGAATTGGAAAGTTTGGTTTGGATAAAAATTAGAAAGGTGGATAGATACATACCCCACTCCCAGAGGAAGAATGGAACTAATTAATGGTAAGAAAGTGATATCCTCCACAACCATTTTCTTTACATCAGTAAAAGTAGCAGTCAGTTGCAGCGATTGATCCAGTACAGACTCAGATGTTAAAAAAGCTTTAAATAAGTTTTACAATATCGTCCCCTCTACTTTAAAGACATTACATATACATAGATAAATATAGAAATCCCAACACCGGTAAAACTTAATGATAGGGAAAGATAAAAATGATTAACATAGTGTGAATAGTGAATATTATCATAATTAAATAAAGTAGTTGTACAATGGGTGGTAACAGGACTAGATACTGTCGCGTTTAAAAATAGAAGGACAAATAGCAACAGGACCAATAGGTTTGTCAAGCGAGTATTTTTTGTGAGGTGTAATTAACTTTAGTTTAGAGCGACAGAGAAATTGTGAGACTAGATATAATTTTATGTCAAGTATTTAAGGTACGATACCATTACTTATCTACATTTATGAACATCAAAGTAAAGTGGTAATTCGTAGAATTTTCTTGATGAAGAATTAAAAATGAAGCAAGCTACTGGATCGAGAATAATTGCGATTCGGTCAAAAAGAAAAATATAGACATGTCGAGAAAGGTGATCTTATACAGATTTTCGATTCGATATGGCTTCCGCTGCATCGTTAGAGGAAAATTAATATTTTTGTAGTAATTGTAATTGTAGTATTGTAGTAGTATAATTTGAAAGTAAACACGATAGATAAACCTTCACACAGTTCTTTTTGCAACGTTTTTGGACCATTTTCTTAATAAAAAACTATTTTGTATATTTCGCTAATTTTTCTCAAACAACAGTATTCCTATGTATCTCATTTAAATAACTTGTCCTTTGCATTTAAAAGTCAAACCTTTTGCGACGGACTCCAGCTGCAGGTAAGATAACAGTTTTTGGTTCGTGATTAACCAAAGCTGCGCACAAAGGATCGTTTATATTGTCTCCTGGCGTGATTGGACTACGCGGACTAGCCGCAGTAGTTCGGAAGCCTCCACTAGAACTGGATCCAGGGGATGGGATATTGTTATTACAACTGTTATGATTGTACAGTTTATTATTGCTCCCATTCATCATTCCATTCGTAGTTTCTGCTGCTGCCGCTATCATGTAATTTGGATAGAGCGGCACAGCTCCCGTCGGTGGAAGAGGTGGATAACAAGCTCCACCTCCAACCATGGCACCTCCATCTCCAGGAATGTTGTTTGGCGCTTGATGAATATTAACCAAATTGAATGACTGTGTCGGGGAGGTTGGCGACTGAATGTCGCCATTCAGGTTCGATGGATGTTCTCCCGGAGATAAATTGTCAGTCTTTGATAATGACGAAGCAAAATGATTGCCATTGACTTTCGATCTCTCACCTCGCCCCTTTCTTCGGAACAAGGTGCCTGTAACGCCTCTCGCAGGCCTGTCTCCCTTGTTTTTGCTACTCCCACTCCTATTTTTTCTACCCTTCTTTTCACGAACCTTCTTTCTAATCGGAATCTTTTTGCGGATGGCCATTGGATGCACAACATGTTCCCCGTTTTCGTCCCAATAAGATCGTTCGATTTGAATAGCCTCTACGTTACTGTGCATCACAGTTATTTTTCGCAGACGTTGTTTTGCACGCTTTCCACAGAGCTTGGCAGTCAAGACCATCATTAGGATGAGGAGGACGAAGAAACACAACACTGCGTACCAGTGCGTGTCTATCCAGTCAGCTATAGCGGTTAATCCTTCGTCGGCTAAGAGGAGATTTCGTAGGGTGGCTAAGGGTCCTGATGGATCTACTTCTCGGCAAACGTGGTAAGCATCACAGTACCCGGTGTAGTTTTTGCAAGGAGATCCAGGTTTCGAGTACAGATTAGGGACGTCAAAAGGTGGCTCACTAAAACCAGAATAAAAAATTCATTGTCATTGTAATAGGAAGTCCAAAGCTAAGCGGGCTATCGTTTGAAGTTTGACTATCTACTTACTTCCATTGGTAGCTTGACAAGCAAGGTTGACCTTCACCGGGAAGTTTACAGCATAATTCGCAGTACTTCGATGTAGACTCCCAAGGTTCTGGGGTACATTGACACGATTCCAGTCCATACGCCAGACAAATCGATCCAGTACATTCCTGAGATTATAAAAGGGAAAGTGTTGAAAGTTTCGAGTTAATTTTAATTAGGTAACTTAATCACATGTCGCGACTTACCCCCATGAAACAAACGGATTGTTCCTCATGACATATCGTTCGGTTAGGCTTGTGAACAGAAGCGGGGCAGGTCGGCATATATCCATCGCAGAATGCAGTATGCCTGCATCCATTATCGTCCCTACATTTCTCTCCAATCTTCAGAGTGCAATTGGCAGTGCAACAAGGTCCTTGCGAGGGGCTGCAGTCTTTTCCTTGTTTCAACGTACAAGGTTTCTCCCCTCGTGCAGGGCGAATTTTCATGGGCCAACAGCAAGGCTCAGCGCAATCTTCCTCCCAACCACAATCACATTCCTCACCATCTTCAACTTCGCGGTTTCCGCAAATGGCTTGTTGGGGCTCTACAAAGCAACCGTGTGTACCGCGCGCTTTCGAATTAAGGACAGGGATAATACTCCTTAGGCTGCATGGGGAAAATCTGTTATTGTTTTTCTGGTCCCCAGCAGTAGCTCGTGCTGAAATATTTTCCAGAATTGATCTTATAACACATCTTCATAAATCATGGCAAGTCGATTCCAAATTGTGTGGGTGTACAGTGTAAACCCAGATGCAAGAAATATTAGTTTTTGTTATCCACTTACATATTTGCATGAAAAATTAGAATCAATAACATTTACCATCATTTTTCATATACATGCCAAGTAAAAATACAAACCTAATGTTCCGCCTTCAAAATCACGGAATGTAAACATGTAAGCAAGGCAGAATTGATCGTAATCTCCTTCTGAAAACAGCTCAAGGAATTTGATAACTTGAAAATCTCCATTATATCTGTATGTGGGGTCCAGCGTGTGATTCTTCGTGTGAACTTTAATTCGCTTGATCATAAAGGAAATGTCGTCGGGAACGCCATCGCCATCAAAATCTGTCGTTCCTGCAAAAATCAAATTGTCACAGACATGGCATGATTAACACTTTGAATCAAATGAGAGCCCATAAGATCAACGCAAATTACGTGCACAATCACGAAAATACTGTAAAAAAGTACTCACGATAGATTTCGTTTACACGCTGGATATGACGAGCCATCATATTAATGGCGGCTTCCTCGGACCCGAAAATGGCGAAAAAAGAGATGATCTGCTTGAAGGTACAGCATGCCTAACGAAAGTAGAATTGATACGATTGTATTAAGTTAACTTTGTTGAAGGCAGTGAATTCAGATAAAGAAAGAAAAAACTTACAGGTACGTTTTCGAGGATCGACTATGTATCTTTTACTGCGTCGATGAGAATGCGAATTGGATGAAAGCGACGAGCCTAAACTATACGTGGGGGAATCCCGGAAGGAGTAATGACGATGAGAAAAAGTTTGATTTCTATCTTTATTTTCATTATTATCATCATAGTTCATTTGTATGTCACGATCATGCGAATTTCCTGACGACGAGGAAAGTCGCTCCTCTCTTCTTTTAAGATGGAGCTCATGCGACGCACAAACTGGCGGCTCGTCTGGCCAAATAATTGCATCCTTCTCGTAAATAATCCCTTGAGATGCATTTGCATTAAGAGAGGAATATCGCTTAGTCGGCTCCAGATAGTATTCGGAGCCTGTGCTCGAATAAATGGTGCCGTCAAAGTAGCCATCTTTCGAAAGCACTCCATGAGCCAATGAACCAGGTTCATCTGTGAAGGAAGTCAATAAAATCATTAACATACATATAACTCCCTGAAATATCATTTCCGTCTCTCTCTCTCTCTCTCTCTTTCTGTTACATGAAATTTACCGGAAATATGGCCAACTAAAACGCGACTAGTATCGAAATCTAGGGGTCCATCTGAATTTTCTATTTTAGCTTCAGGATGAAAAACTGAGTCATCCACGTTGAGATTCAATTGAAAGTCACTGCAAGAATATGAATATTGCAATTAAGATACATATATAGATATTGTTCTTGTAAGGACAAGAAGTAAGGACGAGCGTTTTCCTGTACTTACCGACTTTGCGAAGCTATATTTAACCTAAGCGCCTCTGTACTACGGATTTCTCGCTTCTTCCGTCTATGCTGCGCAATGAATTCTTTTGGGTTATAAAATACTGGCTCGAAGTATCGTAGCGCTGGATTATCACCTGTGTGTTATATAATTTATAAAATGGAAAGTGTTTTTTTCAATCATTTTATAATACAGTTGAAGAGATGATTTTTAATGCATACCTCCAGCGACCACGTCCACAGCCGCCGATCCATTGGAAAGAAGGAAGAATGAGAAAATGGTGAAACACAGGAAACAAGATCCAGCATAATACAAAGCAAAGGTGAGAGACTTGGCGGAAGTGTTCCACATTGTATACGAATAAGATTTGGCGGTCGGAAGATAGCTGCCTGCTTTGACTAGTGACAGCTATTACATAAACTGTACAAAAAAATACAAGAAAAAGAAATCTATACAAACATATTCGGACATTTACTATCAGATCTTCATCTTTATGCTGAAATAGTACAAGTTACCTCATTATTTTAAAGCTAGGGTTTACGAGAAATGCCAGAGTATCAATCTTCCTCGAAAAATTGTACTGTTTTGCCGAATGAACTTTGTCTCTACGTTTTCCTCGTCAGTCCTCTCAATCAAATCCCGCATAATATCCCGCAACGGTACATGTAATTGTGAAAAGATGCCGATTTTGACTTCTTGTGGACCAAAGAAATCTCTGGTCATTGTTCGAACTTTATATTCGCAGGAGTAATAAAGGTGAAACGTGCCGAGTCAAGAAAAGCTCTATAGCTATTCAATCAAATGATATATCCAATCGCCGGAGGAGGAGAGGAGAAGTCTGAAAAAGTGCGAAAAAATAAAAGGGGAAATGACTCGCCGACGGCCACGCAGACCGACTGACTGTGGCCGATCAATAGGTTCCTGCTGTGCCAGGGATGATATTTCTCAGAGTTTCATAATTATCTTCGGAGGAACGTCAGGGGTTGGGGCTGAATAAAATGCATGAAATGATACAGGGACGGAGAAGGGTTTGGCCTTCTGGTGAAGTTGTTAAATGGTGATAGTTGTGGAGTGCACAAGAGAATCGTGATTATCGTCATAAAGGTGATGAGATGGCTTCAATCAACAGCTCTCTGAAGAAGAAACAAAAGAAGAAACAAGGTTTTTAGAATATCGTTTTATTGATGAAGCAAAACTTATTCCTACATGAGCGTGTAGTAATTAATAATTAAATCTGTATGTAAATCAGTTCTAACTAACCGAGAGAGGGGTTGGATTGTAATCAGAAAATATAAGCGAGAAAGGCTTTTCTTAATTTTTAAATCTTTTGCTTGGAGTGTTTAGGTATAGGTAAGTCTTCGTTGCATTCAATGCATTTCATTTACAGAGCAAGACAATTTTCATTTGAATTTTTCTCGTTTTTACAACATTCGATTAGCATTTCATATGTTTCCCCTGATTCTGTCGACACCTTCCTTCAGATTCAATCAAAGTGCAAATTACGTTTTCAAAATTAAGTTATCTTACATTGTGGGGCTGAGTAATTCAACATGAAAATTGAAATAGATTACCCCGAGCAAAATAATTATTTAGTTTTCAGAATTTTCATGCAATAGGCATTTTTTGAGCCATAGTTGGAGTAACTAATCGAGGACTGTATCCGTAATGCAAAAAAATATGATTTGTTCATCCAGTAGGTAAAAGCAATAATAACTAACGCCTCTGAAAATATCATCATGATCATGACCAGTAACAGTAAGTCATTTCTATTAAAATGGCATCAAGCAAGCAATAGTCTTGCGCAGTATTGTTGGTCCTTTATGTATGTACCAAAATATATTGTTTAGGAACCACACCTTTATGGACAAGTTCGTGATGCAATTCACCCTGAATGCAATTCCCTTCACCTCGATCTTTTTGACTTTTTTTACTGTTTAAACAGCGCCGTGCGAAATGGCATACTATGAAAAAAATTTGAACATCAAGATAGCCATCTCAAACAAAATATTATGCATACATCATTAATAGCAGGCACAATAAGACGAGACAAGGCAAAAGTTTCAGCATTTATCTTTTTCTGAATACAAGTGCAAAGTAATCTATCGCAGCAAGCAGCGCAGATACTATATAGTCGTCTCATCAAGATGATCGGACGTAAACACTGAAAACAAATAAAAAATTAGACATGCATGCACGTTCGAGAAAACAAAC
>JAHZNI010002597.1:0-11111 GCA_027744415.1 Seira ritae
GAGGACTCGACTACATTTAATGTGGGACAAGAAGAATTAGCATGAAGCACTTGAGAATTTTTACTTAGAAAAATACCTAAATAATAATGGAATATGTGATATTATTATGATATCTTCGCAGAAAATACCTGCCTTCCCTGGAAATTACTGTTACGCCTGTGTTAATAGATATGCATCATCACTTAAGCTGTAAACGCCTCCGTCTGGTGCCTGGACTGGGCTAGTTCTTTCTTTCTTCGTCTTTACCAAATTATATATGCTCTCGTTGTTCTGAGAAATTTCTTCCCTTGGGCATTACGGCAATATGATGATGATTTAATGAAGTAAAGATCAAATGAGCAAAAATATTTCTAAGAATTCACAAGTATGGAGTATAAAAGCTTACGAGGAATGCCCTCAGGACCGAGAAAAGGTTCTTAATATTTTAGATTGCTTTTCGTTGTTTACTTAATTCTCGAACTAAGTAGAGAGGAAATGGTGTCTCCTACTTCAACAAATATTTATATATGTCAACCTCCGCAGTTGGCAGTTGGAATTCTTATTTTAATCGTCCTGATTCCTGGAAAGACCCCACGGCGACGTCTTTTTGAAACTAGATTCAGTATTGATGCTCTGATTTCGATTTCGTCTCAAATAGGTGTTCGACAAAGCTTCTGCAGCCCACGCACTGTTGTTCTGCTCCGCTCTTCATCCTACGCAAGATAAATAGAAAGAGGCAAGAACTCCTTTAAAAATCCGATCAAGACAAAGACTCGACTTCCAGAGACACACAAACTTGCAAAAGAATTATGTACCTATATTATGATGACTTTAGGCTGAAGAATTATTATAAATCTAGAAGTGCATACGTATAAAGTACGCAAAATCTCGGTTTATAGTTGACTACTCTCTGTGTAAATGTACGATTTCAACTAAATATGACCGTGAGCAAATTGCGCCGGTGTATTGCTATATTTAGATTCTATGTATGTATGGGCAAAATAAATAGGCAGAGTGCCTATATGTACCTCGTCCTGTACAAGGCCAGTGGATGGGAAGACTTCGTTTTTTGGCTATACCTTATTTTCTCCTCTTCACAAACTCATTTTTAGGGAATCACTAAAAGTTTCCTCTGATGACCAACAAAACAAGCCACTGTACTGGTGCTCACGGAATATGATGATAATAATATCACGTAACCAGTTCACTCATAACAAGTTTCTCAAGAAAAAGGCGGTGCAATTGCTTCCATTACATCACATCTTTTCCTACGGAGCACTCGAGAAAGTAGGATGATGCCCTCATCATATCAAAACTGTGTATTTACATTAAATGAAACATGAGAAGGAGTCTTCTTATCATCATGAAACCCGCTCGTTTTCCCCTTCCTTACGAAGAGATGATGATGTTGATGATGACCTGGTCTGTCTTCTTGGAAGACTCACAAAAGATAGGGTAAAATGAACTCTTTTTATGTTTTCTATTCAACTTCACCGAGTCATGAAGGGGGATCGAGACGACCAGGAGCAGGAGTTGTGGAGTAAGTCCACCTATATAAAATTACCTTGTTATTACGACAAAGGCAAACAAATTGTGATCATGATCGTGGGATCGTCTTCATTTCTTACAAGTCGGGAACAGTAAGTAGGATTTCTTTGTTGAAAAAAGTGAAAGTGGAGAAGTCAAAAACACGTTCCATCTAAAAAAATATAAAAATGATCTTATCATATTCTGTCATACATTTGTGTTGCTGTAAACGCAATCTTTACTTTACTCTCTACATTTTAGATTCCTTTAGAAAAATAATACATAAATTCACAGCCATTGATAAGTGAGCATGGGTAGCTGAAATGTAATTTTCGATCTTGATATGATTCAACAGCGCAGTAATTTTTTTCCCAAAATGTATGCATTACGTCCAAATTCGAATCTCAGATTTCTTCCTGCACTTTCTTTGTTCGCCTTGAGGTGAAGTAAGGAGGCGGAAAGGTTGAAAAGTACCTGCACGCTGTTGACATTTACTTGTGTTATAACCTTTGCACTCCTTCTAAACTTTAAAGATGAGGGTTCATTCATAAAACTAAAATTTTTTCACGAAATGATTATTAGAACAAATTAAATATTTTTCACAAGCATTAATTAATTAATTAATTTAAATATTAAACAAGCAATATCAATTAATAAGAATTTTTCCTGCATACGCATACTCCTTTTTAAACTTTTATGGTTTAGGAAAGGTTGAAAAGTACCTGCACGCTGTTGACATTTACTTGTGTTATAACCTTTGCACTCCTTCTAAACTTTAAAGATGAGGGTTCATTCTTAAAACTAAAATTTTTTCACGAAATGATTATTAGAACAAATTAAATATTTTTCAAACAAGCAATATCAATTAATAAGAATTTTTCCTGCATACGCATACTCCTTTTTAAACTTTTATGGTTTTAACATCTAAGATTTAGTTTCAAACCTCTCAGATTCGATGTTCGACGAATTTTCAAAGGTTAGCCTGTACGCCAGGTTAATGGCATGAAATCGATTATCGAACAGTAGCTGTACTGGATCTCACATTAAAAGTTAGAATTTGTCATCATATTTCTTAAACCGTTAAACCCGGAGACCTGTCGGAAGTAAGAAAGCTACAAGACATGTCATACCCAACCTTAAACTTCAAATGCAAGTTTATTGAATCAAGTGATGATGACTTCTATTGGGCTGACAAAGGATGAAAAGTATTTGACATCCTGTCACAAACAAATCCAATGCAATGTCAAAGATCAAAGCAAGTGACACTGACATTGCTTCCTTTTCCTCAAGTCAAGTCAAAGTTAAATCACCAATTTTCTCTCTCTTCCTCTTCCTCAAAGTGCACCATGCTGCATGGATAAATAATGAGCT
Organism: Seira ritae; assembly: GCA_027744415.1. Lineage (NCBI taxonomy): Eukaryota > Metazoa > Arthropoda > Collembola > Entomobryomorpha > Entomobryidae > Seira > Seira ritae. The sequence continues at coordinate 2,878 of JAHZNI010002597.1, forward strand.
GATCTAATGATTGCGATCATAGATCCCTGTCCTGTACATATTTTTTCTTCTATTTTCCTTTTCTACTGGCCCCCACTTGAGTGGCTTGTGTGTTCCCTGACAATCCTCTGTCAAACCGCCGCGCTCTGCATAAATAAAACTGCGTGCACAAGCCATGCCTTACTACATACCAATCACTTCTTCATTTATTTGAGGTCTGCCGCAAAAAAATACAGGCGTATTCAGTCAGTTCAGTACATTGTCCTCATGTGAAAGAGCTGGGGAGTGAAATAGGGAAATCCTCCAAAATTCTATATTTCTGTGGTCACACGCTCGGTTGGAGAAAGCAAACAAGCTCATTAGTTTTTCATGAATAGAAGAAGCTTGCAAGCTCAAGCTGTGTGATGCGAGCGAGCCAACAGCCAACCAAGTCAAAACACTTCTATCCCAAAATCCCAAAGTTTTTTTTTCATTCTCATGTTTATTTTGCGGTCTACACAAAAATATGTACACATGCATTACGTGAAGAATCCCACAATGGACGTTTTGTGGACGTGCTAGTTGAACCTTTAAAAAAGAATCTATTTTTCCCCTATCACAAAGATATGTAGCTGAAGAGCTCCTCCACTTTTTACATAATCCACCATGTGCGCGAATACATATTATCTATTTCTCCTGCTTATACAAAATGCACGCGCTTAGAGAGTCCATGAAGATTTAATAAGCTTTAATGTGTATCCGAAACAACGTAAGGGATATCGAAAGAAATCTGACTGACTTGAGAGGAGAGGGAGTATAGTAAAAGCAGCCAAAATAACAAATCCGGTTTAAGCCAAGCCAAAAGTGATACTCTCACTCAATCAATCTGATTAAAACCTCAAACAAAATCCGGACTCTCTCCCTCCTCTCATTTACTGCTTTTTATAGCATCGGTGAAAATAGACTGAGATTTCCTGTTGTGTACAATACATTTCCATTCCTAGAAACGGAATTTCAAAACGTCTCATTTCACTTCCACTTCAGTGGCTCTAGCACGTGATTTTGCACAACAGCGAAAATAGAAATCAAACAGAAAATTAGGACTCTGCTAAAGTGAACAGAGAGAGGAGACTAAAGCCATAAGCTTTCTCCTCTTTCCCTCATTGTTTTTGCGAAGTGAAGGCAATGAGTAAAGAAATCTAGAGCGAAAATGTTTTTTGCTCATTTTACGATTTGCTTTGTTCTTATGCTTAAGCTATCGCCATCATCATCATAATCGTCATCACATGAAGCTGCTACTGCTGCTGCGATGATTGATTGAGAAAAACTTTGCAAAGGAAAGTCCCATACGGAGAGAATGAATAAGTTATTTTCCTTCTGCATGCAGAACAGGGACAAATTCCAGGGGCAACTGAAGAAAGTGTGTTTGTAGTAATACATAAATAAACTGACGCGACATGATTTTCCCTTGTTTGCTTTCCCTTTCTCTTTCGCGCTTGAATTATTGGGTTTTAATGCGTCTCTGTCGTCGTCCTCTTCTCCTGAGTAAACTTCAGAGAGAGAGAGAGTGAAAGAGGCTCTTTCGATTTCCCTTTTTTTCTTCTCCATCATCCATAATAAAATAATATATAGATTTTTCCACTGTTTGTTTTTTCTCCTCCGCGCGAGAGTCTCCGTCCCCTTCAGCTACTACGATCTAAAATATATTTGTTTGTGTGCAATAAATACAGTTCAGTAGAGCGAAGAAAAGCTGGAAGGAGAAATGAGGAGAACAAGAAGAAAAAAGACTAGAGCTACTAGACTGCGTGCCTCCTACTTGAATGTGTCTGTGAACATACTTATTTTCCTCCATTTCCTTCTTCCCGTCCTTTTCTTGGGATAGTGCAGGCAGTGCAAGGAAATTTCCCGTCTTTTTATGCTTTACATTTTTCTTAAGGAGCGCCCAGGAGCTTTTCTCCGGCTGGCTCGATACTATCTTCATGCATTATTTATGCGTGAGTAGTGAGTAGTACAAGCCGGAGAGAGATACTGAGCTTGAGAAAGAGAAAAAAAGATGATGGAATTGATTGTTCCGTACTTTTTTCCAGGCTATATATATTCCTTAGGTTTGGTACTTAATACTTACTTATTGAAATTGCCTGATGTCCAGCCGAGATGGAAGTAGAATATTAAATGAGGGAAACTTCTCGGTGCAGAGCAGTACCTGGATGTGACTTCGCAAAAAAAAATTTGCGGGCAACATTAGAATACCTAAAGATATTTGCATTGTTAATGAGCCTTGATAGAATCATGTGAAACGGAGTGTAATCAAATTTATCAATTTATTTGCGTCAAACTCGATCCGATCCAAGTTTTGTGAGCAATTTGAAACAGGATTATTTGAATATAGGCAAAAAATAACTGTAAATACTTACTTCTAGTGGGAGTGTCATTGACACTGTTCCATTGTCCTTTGTAAACGTCCTCCAACTACAAACAAACTCAATTCATTTGCCATTCATTCAGGTTTGCTGGTGCCAGTAGTGCTACCACACTACTGTATTGTCGAATTGTTTACGAGTTACTCTCTCTTGTCACTAGTCAAAAAAGGCACTTTGGCATGCCTTCAAGGCACAACTTGATTGATTACACTTGTGAATTCATCAAAAGCGCTACATTTACACGGAGTCCTCTTGAGCCGAACAAGCTTGGCTTACAGGTACCTACACAAACACAACACAACCGCCACTACAAGCATCGGTTTTAGTATTCATTCATCAATTCATTTTTCCTCGACTCAGGTTTCACTTCCCTTATCCAACCGCTTTTTTATTCTCGTATGTTTATATCTCCTCATCAATATCCCATTTTTTGCTTACCCATTCTTTATGCTCACGGAAATTATTAAAAAATTGCAGAGTGTACAATACCTTACATTGTTCATTGACAGGTGAGCACGAAGCACACACTCGACCCAGCTTTTTCTTCTCTAAGTCGGTTTCTTTTGATCGAAGAAAATGCGATGTAAACACTAAACAAACTTTTACAGTTTTTGCACGTTCAATTTGGTTGCTGTTTGCCCGACCAAACACTTTAATTTACCGCCCCGCGCGCACTACAAGAATTGGGTTTTATAAGTTCCATATATTAGTCAGCATAAAAGAAGTAAAAAATTTATATGCATTTTTCTTAAATGATCCTTTCACCCGCTCACCGCTTCCGCTTTCCCTTTACTCGCCTCTAATTACCAACTTTTTCCCCATAACTTTTCTCCCACTCCGCCTCCCTCCATCTTGGTTTATCAATTCATTGATAAAAAATTGCGATCGGCCCAATTGATAATTGAATTTCGTGCCTGGAATTCAAAATGAACGTGCCTCTGTCTGTTTCCTGTGCTAGTATGCACTTGGGCTTAATGAACCTGTATATTTTCTTCCCTTTGAAGGGCCAATTAAAATTGCAGTGACATTTTCTCCTGAAAAGAATAAATTTTTCTTGATGAAAGAAATACGGCAATACTAGTAAAAGTCCATGCCCTGTTACTATTTCTCAGTCTTGATTATTCAATTAAGGAAGTTCTACATCATCGCAGTAAGGCAGTGGGTCATAAAACAAGCTGAAAAAATCTTTCTTTCTTAATGATCATTCCACCTTTCCTCACATATTTTTTCACATTGCTACATGCAAATCACCAGAAAAAGGAAAAGTTATTGCCAGCCAATTGCTGTTGTATCACAATTTCAGACCGCACTGGTACTGGTGCCACATATTCCAATGTCACGCTTTAATAATATCTGTAGGCTCATACCTGTCACAAAAAAACTACTGCCTAATATGCACCTTATTTCAAGAAGTAGTGCACACTCCAGGCCAGACTATAAGACAGAATTTTTTTTATTTCCAAAGTATGGGGAAGAGATGCAAATGAATACCACCGGAAATTACGGTTGCTCACGTTTTTCATTCAAGTGCTCACGTCCACCGACTACTACCAACCCACTCGACTATATAAGTTCTGCGTGTAGGAGTATTCTATTCTAGAGCATGCCTATACACTTTATTTTCAAAGTGAAAAGTCGCACGAATAAAAAAAATACACGTTAAATCCCTGCATTAAATCATGTCATGCATAATTTCATTCCACCTTTTTTTCCTGGACTTGGGACGTTGTGTGAGTGCGTTATATGTACTACATACAGGTTTACATGGAAGTGCATGGCATTAGAGAGAAAAATTGCTGGCATTTTTCAACCACGAGTCATTCATTCGTTTCTTAGGGAGATTTCTAAGGAAAAAAAGCATGTAGCACAAGTGGTTNTTCGTTGTATTCCTCCCATAATTCTTATCCTCCAGGGCCTATAGCCAATGCCTGATATTTCTTTTGGGGTGAAAGTACAGAAGTTTATTCCACTTCATTTGTGATTCATAACGGAACCATTCACTCATTCCTCCCGAATAAAAAAAGGCAATGAATGATGGAGAATGAGTTAGTTAAGTTGCATTTTTTTTGCTATTCTTTGAACCGTCACTCGATACCGACTTGTTATTATTACAGCTGCAAAGTCTACTTCATTCCCTCCTCTTTCCTTGTCCATGTGACCTCGTCATCCTATGTTTTTTTTGAAATGTGTTTGGAATGCATACGCACACTCGCAAGTGGTTAATATAAATATGAATTATATTACGTGCAAGTCTCTCATGATACTACAATATTACTTTTTATTTGCAAGAAAGTATCCCAAAAGTGCTCTCGAGGCGACAACGACTGCTAGCTTGGCCTGCTCTGTAATATTCTTCCAAGGAGAATTTGTGCAAACACCCCGGAAAAATGGAGTAAAAAAAGAAGAGGGAAATAAATATGTAACTTTTTCCCCTCTTTGCGGTTTAAATTTCGCACTGGGACTGCTACTCGCAAATATGTATGTACCTACTTGCCCTTAGTTGTACTGCTATAATATTATCATCATCATAGGCATACATAGTTTCACAGTTCAGCTCAGTTCACAGTTACGAACTACTTTTCCCCACTTCAACTTCCTCTTTTTATTACACTAAAGCCCATAAAGTTTCCGGAGGATGACAGGTACAGGTACAGGGAGTTACACTAAAATAGGAACAAGGTCGTACATTTTAGGCTCTACTTGGTTCGAATTGAATACAATAATATATTTTTTGCGTCTCATTTCTTCTCATCCTCGTGAAATATTTTTTTATGAAATGGGGGCAATGTGAACGGAACCTCTGGAAGGAAGCTGATAAGCGAATTGATATTTAAAAAATATATTATGAACTAAAGAGCAGAATGAAAACAGCTCAACTCAGCTCGAGTCAATTTTCTTTTCTATATTCCGGCCAAAGAAACCACAAAAAGTTGGTGCTTTCTCCTACCTAATAATATTTATTACTAAAAATGTGGCAAAAAAAGTTTCCTTTTTTTTGTGGCAGGCAGTATCGAATAGAATCGAAGCTCAATTTACTAGCTCATGTTACGCTTTGGTCGTGACTGGACTTGGGAAATAGAAGTCACGAAGGAAAATAATACATATCATGTTCTTTTCGGGACTTCTTCCCAATGCCTTCCTCATACAAGTGGCTCGCGGTCAGTGGCAAATTTGATGAAAGTCAAGTCAGGAGCTAATAGACGAAAGTATTTCACCCTATTTCCAATAATAGTGTAGTGATGTCGTAAAAACCGGGAAAATTAGCGGAACAAATTTGCCAAATTTACTTCTTAGACTGGTGAAAAGGACAAGACAAAATATTTTTTTGTCCGGTTTTTATTATCTCTTTCCGAAATCTAGATTTAAGCGTTTTCCCGGCAGTGTTCTCATTTCACAAAACACGATTTATTTGAACACGTATGCGCACATAAGTTCAGCGGTTGAACCTGTGATTGAACTAATGACTGGACAAAATAGCTGTTTAAAAATTTAAATATCCGCATTAAAAAATCATATTGTGAAAGAACAAATCTGACGAATCTATTATTATAAAAGCAATTTAAAATAATTTTTGGCATTTTTGTGCCGCCGTAAAATTAGGCTTTTATTCGGGACACGAGTTGATTACAGACACCGTATGTCTCCGTAGCCTGTAATTTTCATTTCTACTCCCTTTCATACAAAAGTTTTCTCTTGCTGCTGGCCAGTCCGGTATTCCTGTTATAGGGTATTATTTTTTTAACATTTTATGGAGAAAATAGATTTCATGATGATAATGACGACGATTATACGAGAAGACAGGTGTACTGATTCCCTTAAGATTTTCCGGCGCTAAGAAATATGTAAGTTGTTCTGGCATGTATTCAGTATTGCATCCTCGACCTAGGCACAAATATATTACAAATATTTAGTAAAAATATAAGCCAACACTTGTTTGTACACGGTGAAAGTGAAGAGAGAATACAATTACAAAACTGCTTGCCATTTTGTATATCTACGTGAAGCGTTTATGTCTGCCAGCCACTCTTAAGTGGATTTTGTTTCAACAAGGAAGATGTTCCCAATGATAAATATGGCGTGAAAAATTCATCATTGATTTGTCATAAATTAAAAATTTTCACCAAAGTAAAATTAGAGAGTTATTTATCAATAATAAGTTAATTAATGATTATTGCATTTCATAAGGTGGTATGGTTTAGTTATTTAGATATTCCAACCAGCAAAAAGAATTGGTTGAGTCAGGAAACGAACCTGAGTTTTACGTTTGCTGAGCAAGTACGAGAACGATCACGGCTACTTCGTTCTACCCGCTTACACAAGACACCTAAGTAGCATGCTTTGATTGACAGTGTTGTGTAAAGATATTCCACGAACATGCCGTTTCATTTCCATTCTCATGCTCACTGACCAGACGCGCGTCTTAGCCATTAGACCACTCAACCACTTGGAATGAATCATCTGATTCTGTGTGAGTTAAAGGAACATTTTGAATACGTCGTCTTGAATTGTTGACATCAAGTCTACCATACCAAGTTAGTCTATCAGTCTACCAAGGGTTTGTTTTCACGGAAAGTAAGTATTCACTATTCACTTTTTAATACAAATTTTCGCATGAAGTCTGCTAACTTCCCCGGAATTATTTAAAAGTCGGAAACGTCAATTTGTAAATCCAAATAGATAATAATATATAACCTGTTTAATGAATTTTGGCTCAAAACTTTGTAAACCATGCATGCCTTCTCAAGTTCGAGCAATGTATGTATTCGTCCTTGTGCAATAACACGTTACGTTTGGGCCGCAATGAAATAAACAGCATAATATTTTCCGAGTAAATATCAAACAATAGGATACTAATGTTTATCACACTGCATCCAAGCCTGTGAAAGGTTTCGGGGGAGAGAAATGTACTCTTTTCCGCCCTTTTGTTCATAACTTTGTATATTGCTTCCCTACTTCTTAATACTACTCTCTAGAACATTCATCATGATTCAATATAACAAAAGAGGAACAATGATGACATGATGTGCTCAGTTCATGTAGTCCTCCAAGGTAAACCTACTTTCTCCACCATTACATTTTCCTTTCGAATAGGAGCAAAAAGAGTGCATGTTTTGTAGTTTCTACTTTATCCTCCTGTTTTTATTGTCTGTTTGAACAAAGTACAGACAAAATATTATGATAATGATATGGCACGCACCTTCCTCGATCCACTTTGTCTCTCTTTTTCCGTCGTACGAAAAGTAAATTTTCGGATAATGACCCATGATTTCCGAGTTTACCTTTATCATTGAAATACCCAAAAAAAAGTTTTGTATTTTGTGCTTCCATTTCCATACTACACTTTCTACAACAACAGCCCAAAGACCTTTTTTGTTTCATTCGTCCTTCAAAATACTCGCTTGTTTTCTTCGTTTGTTTATGAGGAATGGGAAATGGGAAAATTATTCTATTTTCTCCAGCTAAATTTACTACACGTATTCTGGAACTCCCGAAAAACAAAGCCAAACAATAATAGGCGGGGAGTGAAAGCACTGTATTCAAAAAGGAAAAGTGGGAGCATAATCAAACATTATGTGAAATGCAAAAGATAACGCATGAAATCGTAAAAAGGATCAGAATCAGGAGGATATGCGGTAACGTGGAAAAACGCATGTAATTTGCATGAAGCGTTCGGGAAACGTTCGCTCGATAAAATGTTTTAGTCTTTTGGGATAATCCATGAAAGGTCTACGGAAAAGGCTTTGAGGCTGAAATTAGCTATTTATAATGCATAAATATGATATTAGAAGCTAAAAAGTTTTTTTTTCATGGAAAGCATATTAAGCGAACACAACAATATTCTCATCCTACACCAAA
>JAHZNI010002598.1:0-10310 GCA_027744415.1 Seira ritae
CACGAACCCAGCAAATTTCTGTATTGCTGAAAGCATGTGCACGTTTGTCCAAATCTTATGCAAGCTATATTCAGTATTATTTAACAACTCTCATAAACAGATTCGCTGAATTGTGAGGCATGTTGTTTCAATAACCATTGTTGTACAGAAGAGAAGTAAAAACTAAAAATCTATATACGTTGTACAAGAAGCGCTGCATACACCAACTATCAAAGATGCTCAAGGCCTATAATACGTACCCTTTTCGATTTCGCAACCGAAAATAACCGTCATCATAACTTTTGCCATAGCTCATTCAAGCTATTAAATTAGTGCACCGCATGTGGGCATCATCATATCACTGGGAAGAGAATGCACTAGTTTATACAACAATGCAAATTCTATTGTCAATACGCTACAATCTCTGTTCACTCGTCCACATTTAATAAACTCATTCCTCCTTCATCACATCTTAACAATGTGCGATATAGATAACAGTGATGAACTATTCGAGAAAATTGTAATTGCACCACTGTCAATCTCAATGCAATACTTTTACTTTATTCACGACCAAGTGGTGGGGCTCGAATGAACAGCAAACAGTAGGCATTCTCTTTCTAAAAAAATCTTTTTCCTCTACTCCACTACACCATATCCAAATAAATTGGCATTTAATATTTTTGAAAAAATAATGCAATCCCTGTTTATTTCTTACATCCCATATTTGGCTACAAAGAAGATAATGTGAGGGCAATGTAGAAAAATGACCATTAGTGCAATATGGCATTAGCACGAAAAGAAGTTTATTACAACGATCCTGCTTTTTCTTTCATTGTTGTGATTCTCGTTTCTTAAAATCAATATGTACACGTATACATACATAAAATACATATTCAATGCTGAAGATGATGACGGCAAAGGTACCCTATATATGTCCTTATGTGATTCCTTCCTCACTCATCACCATCATCAAATTTCAGGTTAGTCTTTGGCTTCAGAATCGAAAACAAAGCTTAATGGGGCAATATACCAGAATAGTTGACATTGGTCTACTTTCCTAAGCCCCGAGAGCGATCTTCACTCAATCATTAAATTATGGTACGTCACCTCACCTCTCTCTACCATCTACCTTCAGTAAAAACATTTTTTGTCTGTTAGACGTGATCAACAAAAGCAACCTCTAAGCGATCCCGTGAGCTTAATTGAACTCCTCGTGCTGCATCAATGCCGAAAACGAGCAATTCTAGCAGTGCTTCCCATAGGCATCACTAAAACCGTGTCTGAGCTCCGCATATTGTTTACTTTTTTCATTTATGGCCTCGTTTACCTGATCTAATTTTCCATATTTACTTGGTTAAACGAGAAATAGTATAATTGAACATTGTAATTTACATGTATGCATCAGTTCCACTTTTCATCTCGGTGAAAATTTTCTACGGCTGATTTAGGAAACATGATGATGAGAGGAGACTAGTTTATTTACAGTTTGAATTTTTGTCGAATTAAATCATGACCACAAAATAAATACGGAAAATTCTGCATTTTGGTGCGGATAGGGAATAACTAGGATTGACAAAGCTGTCGCCGCCATCAGCCCACACACATTTCATGTACAGTAAACAACAAATTCCATAGATGTACACCTGAGCGACATTTAGCCCGATACTGATATCAAAAACAATTATGCCATGCAATAAAAGTATGCAAATATCGAAACTGTAATCGCTCGTTCGCTGCATGCATCACGAAAATAATTTGAATGCAAACGGCAAACAGTCAGGCGTTATTGGCCATTTTCTGAAGAAAAACTGAAACAGGTATGATGACAGTTTTTTCATAGAGTCACCAGTCACAGCGTTTAGCCATCTACAGCGTTATCTTTGTTGAATGTCAAGTGCAAATTGCAGTGATGTAGTTCAATTGGTATGCACGTAAAGAAGTCGTAGGCAGCGGACTTTTGGCGACGCTGTCAGTCAGTCTGTCCCCAGTGCCAAATGCCAATCCTTATGTCATCGTCATCGCGAACTTTGTTAAAATGAAGTTCACTGAATGACAATTTGCTTGAAATTATCATGTGTTAGGCATATTATTAATAATTATTAACTAATCAGCATTTTACCTGTTACTTTTCCTCCTGTTAGTATAAATGCATTTAGTTAGCGTTAGCATCGAAGAGGGAAAAAGATTCAAAGCTTCTTCAAAAGAATCTGAAAATGTGAAAATGACTACCTATTTTTTTTGTAAATGCGTAAATAACTGAACTACATAAATCGGTTACGGTTACGTATTATTTACTCTCAATTTTTTAGTTTCAGGTACTGGTTAAATATGATGTTTACAATATTCACGAGTTTGTTAAAGATTATTAAAAGAAACGAGAAACTAGTAGTTCAAGCTCCGCTTTCGTGCCATACGCATACGCTGATAATAATGCCTGAAGAATATCAAACCAGAACGAAGTATGCATGAGAGATGAAGATGAGATGACACAAGACACGCGGACAGCCTGCCAGAGTACCAATTTATTTCTTGATTCGACACGGGATTACTAGTGTCATCATCATTATTATTACTTTCTCATTCAACTAAACTAGCACTACTTTAATTTCATTTTACAATTCAAACGACAATCTCTGATAAGTAAAATGACGCAGGTAGTAGAAAAGGTGAAACCTTCACTTTCATTAAAGCGATCTATAAGCTTCAAAATTGCCTTGTAGAGTAGATCAAAAATGCCAGTAATGGTATGGCAGGGGAGCTCAAGAATAAAATGACAAGCAACTTTCATCCTATAGATGGTTCATGGGAAACTATGCAATTCGCAATCACAATATAAACTAGAAATTTTTATATTGGTTCGCAATCAATACCAGCAGCTTTGCAACATACGTTGGGAAACAGGCACGCTGTAAAAGATGATGATAGTGGTTGGTGATGTGAAGCTATAGTAAGAATGAATGACAGATTGATGCCAAACCATTTAGATTCATTTGTAACACGGGTACTTCTAAAAGAAAGAAAGCAACGAGACTTTTGGAAAAGTGTAAAGGTACATGACAAGCCCAAGAGAAGTGTGCTAATTGTGAACTATTTTCCTATAAACATAGAAAATTCAAACTAGGTAATTTTTCCAAAGATAATATGATTTTTTTCCCTTTGATTTTAAAAATGATTTTAGTTAAATCTCATCGCATGTCTGATCTCCGTTAAAAATGAAGATGCTTGTCGTGTCAATCACTTCACGCTGAATACATCATTACTCATCAATATCATCTTGAAAATCACCGCCAGCATGACTTGCTCCGATATTTCATTACAGTTAAAAATTATTTCAAAAATTCAAAAGGGAAAATGGTATATATACTTGGAAATCATCATCATATTTCCTACAAATACTAGAGTTGCGAGCCATAAACCTTTGGTTTTCGAAATCAAAGGAACCTAATTTTCAAAAGCGTATCAGCCAGCGCTAGACTTTCAGCACGAATGAGACGTTGGCAACCAGGGCCATAATTTAGAAGGAAGGGAAAGGTTTATGTCATGTCACGCTTGTCGATTCTTTGCTCGTATTTAGCGTTTCTTAACGAATCAGGATTTAACACTTAATTCCAGTAAGAAACTTTGTTTGTGAAGTAGTCGTGAAGGACCTCTACCTTGTGTGAGAAGTAACTTCTACAAAAACATAATTATTATAAAAAAATTAAAGACGAGCATGTCAGTTCCTCGAATGATCATCAAAATCTTTACAATGATTCAAGAAAGCGCTCCCTCATTTTATTTCTTCTTCAGAACAAGGATACTAAAGTGGTAGGTATAAAAAAGTGCCAATGCGATGCAACAAACAGCACCATTTTTTTCAACCAGAAGACAGCCAATTTACATAAAACATGGCACTCCGCTCTTCTCACGCTGACAGACAACAGCGTACAACTCATGACTCCATATTGTGTACAGAGAGTTTGTACAGGTAAAAAAGCTATATAGTTTGTTAACTTATCTTAGCTACATACATACATAGATACATCCAAAGACTTCTCTCTAGCCACGAGGATTGGGTTTGACAGTCAGCGCAATATAAAAGGAAATTCTTTTCACTTCGAACTTCGAGCTCAACTCCAATAAGATGATCAACTAACAGCCAATTTACATAAAACATGGCACTCCGCTCTTCTCACGCTGACAGACAACAGCGTACAACTCATGACTCCATATTGTGTTCAGAGTATGTACAGGTAAAAAGCTATATAGTTTGTTACCTTATCTTAGCTTGGCTTAAATTTATACATAGATACATCCAAAGACCTCTCTCTAGCCACGAGGATTGGGTTTGACAGTCAGCGCAATATAAAAGGAAATTCTTTTCACTTCGAACTTCGAGCTCAACTCCAATAAGATGATCAACTTCCCGACATTTGCTTCACGGTTCAAAGAGAATAATAGAGCTCAAAAGGAGAACTGATTACGAGTGGGCATTGGGCACTCAAAAAAGAGATGTGAGGAGTTGAGGAGATGATGCTACCAAAAATTACTCGTAAAGTCAGGAAAGAACCCCCTTCTATCCAACAAGTGCATGCGGAGTATTCATGATTTTTACCCTTTTAAATAATTCCTCCGTGCAGTGCATCTCCTGCAATTGAAGTAGGTAATGTTCATAAAGCGATCACACGCTTATTATTTATTTCGATTTCAATTTCATCCCGTGATGAGTACTTCAACCCTTTCTTAATCCCCTTTTGTATTTTAGGAGGTTGGGTGCTGCAGCGCAATCAGTCAGTCTTATCCTTTTAGTCTGTTAGTTTCATTGAATGCATCAGACAGTCCATGAAATCATATTTTTCCTTTCTTCTTTGTGGCTCATGAACCATGGAATCTTCTGCATTCGTTTTTGTTTCGCAGCCAGTCTTGTGGTCTCTAAAAATGAAGAGCCTCGTCGAGCCTTGAGCATTTATAAATGCACAAAATTCACCACGTAAAACATAAGAGCAATTGACATGAATGGAACTGCCAGCAACTTTACCAAATAACAACCAAACATGTTATTGTCCCTTTTTAAGATTTTATCGTTTAAATACTAACCGGACTCGCTACTACCTGTCTACTGAAGAATCTTCAGCTAGCCAAACCAAACCACAGATTTACATGAAGTTATAATCATGCCTTTTGCCAGCGTTCATGTAGCATTGCCCAACAACCACAATAGGTAAAATGGATGGTAAAAAATTGTACAAGGTTTGAACCTCATTTACAAGGAAAACACATAGGAGATGAGGTAGATATGTAATATGTACCGATCCAACACTGAACAATACCTACTGAAACAGAGCCCATTTACTGGATTTACATCAGAAAATCTTTTTTTTTTCATCACGATTCTACACACAAAATAGGAAAAAACTAATCTAAAACACTTAAAGGTTACGCATACATTAAGGACAAGAATGAAACTCAATATGTATTAGAAAATGCATTGTTTCTATCTTCTTCTACGTGATGATGATGATATGATGATGATGCAGTGGTGGTAAGTGAGGTAAGCGTAGGGAATAATCTCAATGCATTAAAAAGGCTTTGAGTTTGAGGGTCTAGGTTTTTTCTTACATCTTGAAACATTTAAGAAGACATTCATTACAAAACTTAACCATGTTCTTTTGTGTGCTTCCATTTTGGAACAAAACATTTCTTTTTCCTTACGACTAGGAAAAGTTCTTGTTTTGCCAAAGGGTAAACGAATCAAGTAAAGCGGCAAGAAAGGAAAAGGCAAATCATGTGTATGAAAAACGAAGGTGCATGTATATTTTTTACATAGTGATTTGCCACCTATTTAAAGGTAATTGACAATGCTTGGATTATGGAGCTGAAATGAAGAGAGAATCCCCAAAAAAGTGTCTCTCTCTCTCTCTCTCTCTCTCCACGCAGAGATTTTGTGATCAGGGGATTAGTACAAACTACAAACAAGCATGCCATCATCAAAAATACTCAGCATTACTATTACTCCATTGCTTAACCCCAAAAAAGTGTCTCTCTCTCTCTCCACGCAGAGATTTTGTGATCAGGGGATTAGTACAAACTACAAACAAGCATGCCATCATCAAAAATACTCAGCATTACTATTACTCCATTGCTTATGTAAAGGATGCATGAGCATGTATAATCTACAGGTATGAACTTAAGGGAAGACAAAGGAGGCAAAAAAATTAATATGAATGCATCAATTCAGTCTTGTCGAGTGAATGCTGACTAATACGAGCTTTTCATTTTGTTGAAATGAAAGAACAACGTTCGCGTAGCTTCATCTTTTTTTGAAAGATCATCATTATCATCTGCTTGCTGTAGCATGATGGCATGCATCTCGCTCGGTATTAATAAGTGATATATAAAAAAGGTGATGTAAACTTACAGGTAGTTCAATGGACAAGTCTGTTCCATCCAAGACGATAACCTTACAGAGGATATAGTTTTTGTTGGGCTTGTAGTGCTGCTGAGGATGCTGCGGTGTTCCTCCTGAAGTTACTTGCACCTTTTGAGGACTCGACTGGGCGTTCCTTCCCTTACTTCTACGGCTCAGAAATCTCAACATTATGATGATGCTGTTGACTTCTCTCTTTTGTATCCTTTTTCTTCTTCTGATTTAATATCGTTGTACTTCCCGAAGTTCTTCAGAATCTTATTTATGGGTGAGCATCTCGCGTACTCCCTGTTGCATGACTGTGCTTTAGATGTTTCTCTTCCCTTTTCTCTGATTTGATGATGTACTAATAATGTGATTCATGTGCTCTCAATTTCCTGATCATCGATTGGATTTCTTCGATCGATGTCATTAAATTCAAAAAAAAAATCTTTCTCGTAATTTTCTTGTGGTCAGATGAATTGGGAGAATTGTTTTACCTCTCTAATTTTGATATTTTAGGCGAGGCACGAATTTGAGGCTAAGGCACTTTCATTGATTGTGTTGAACGATTATTCGTGAATGATAATTTTAGTCAAAGGCTTAGACGTGAGGAATGTAATGTTCATTTGTTTCCTTTCTCAGAGACAATATAAGAAGTATTGCATGCTAAGCTAAATGTAATGACACAGAATTGGCTGGTTATTGCCTTTTAAAATTTTATTGCTACTTACTCAAACTATTAAGTCTCACTCAAAAGCTGAAGGCCATCTACGTTTGTGTAGACACATCTATATGGCTTTTCAAATTAGTATAATATATTCTCCCAGTTTGGATTTTTATGTGGATATTAACAATTTAGGAGAATTGAATCTCATCAAAAAGCTATTTCTTCTGTTCTTTGCACATCCTCACATAGTTTTTCAGAGGTGTTTTCAAAAGTAGATATTATGTTATCACCAATCTTGTCTGTTCAGAGAAAGACAGAATTCGCACATTGATTTGTTGAAGGTGTAATGTTCATCTTCTTTTTCACGAAAATATGGTATTGCTGCAATAATCTTGAATCCTTTTTAAAAACTTGGCAGTCGCAATTATATTGGTTTTCTTTCACTCTCCACCTCTTCATTTAAGATCACATTTAGTATATGTAGTTCTATTTATAAACACTGGGTAAGATGTACTCTACTCTCTTCAACGAAAATCGCAATCACTTTAAGAATAGTTCAACTTCAAGCTGATAATGATGGTGTGGTACTCCTTTCTAATTTGTTTGTAATCATTTCAGACCATCTCAGTTTAATGATGATATAAGATGAAAGACGAATTTAAAG
The DNA here is from genome assembly GCA_027744415.1 of Seira ritae. Taxonomy (NCBI): domain Eukaryota; kingdom Metazoa; phylum Arthropoda; class Collembola; order Entomobryomorpha; family Entomobryidae; genus Seira; species Seira ritae. The sequence continues at coordinate 7,699 of JAHZNI010002598.1, forward strand.
ACCTGTATCGTAAAGATAACAAAAAACTCATTTCATTTTATATTTTTGTTATTATTAATAATATTGAATATAAAAATAAAATTATTTTTAAGCTCAATGGCCATGGCTAATAATAAGCGATATGCTTAGGCATTTCAGGAATCCTACACGTCAAGGAGCACAAGTAATGACTAGACCGAACTAACGACGGATGAAAATCATGCATCTTCTTCTTCGCCATAATATTAATATTATCATGTAAATTTTTTCGCTTCTATAATAATGATATTGCAATAATCATTCACTAAAAATTCTACAAAACCATTACAGAAATAAAATCGTGTAATCTGTGTCAGAACAGAAATGAAAAATAATCTAGAGAGCTAATCAAAAACTTGCCGATCATCGCCTGCCTCAATTGGATGAATATGAATCATAAATAATGAATGCGAAAGCTATTTTTACCTGAGCTTCATTAATCCAATAGTTCAATTACGAAGTCTCTGCAATGTATTTTATAGTTTTATCAAGGCTCACTTTTAGCAAGTTCTAATTTGATACTTTGCCAAAAGAAAGGAACAAAACTCAATATTATGTACATTTAAAAAAAAGCAAAATTATTTTTTGTAGCTAATAGTCCTTATGAGTTTCTTGGATTCCAGATAAGACTTCACCTTCGAAATTACTGCATGCCTTTAGGCTTTTTCGCGTATGACTGTGACAAAAAACGTGCACAATAGTATTCATGCTACAGTTACAAGTGTCCTTATTGCACTATACAATAGTACTATGCATGACTCGTGTTATTCCAGCATTTCATTTCCAGCTTCACCACACTTTCACCAGGTACATGCTTCCACGATACTAATGGCAATCGTAAGCCCACCATTAAGCAACTGGAATGGATTTATTATTACAAATGGAATTTGCTGGAATCACGATTTCGCTTTTGACGAGGTGTATGAGATGCAGTGTGGCCTTGTCTAAATACTATAAATACGCCCTCGATCCGAATTCTATGCAAATTACTTGGCTCGCTTGAATGCAAAGTATGAGTAAGCGACTGAAAGTGGGACGATTATTGCACGTTGTGATTCAACAAATTAAGAATTTTGGAACAAGTAGTTTCTTGGATTAAATATAGTCCAGCGAGGTTTAGCTACAAGCTGTAATGCTCAATTTTTCGTAACATTTGATAAACTTTACCATGTATTTTGCGGCTTTTACTTTCTCTTGCTGGTATGCGCCACTGATTTTTGTTCAAAATGAGAGAAATAGTTTTGGGAACTCGTTTTGCAGCCAAATTTTAGAAAAAGTCCTTGAACGGAAGAATATTGTTGACATTTCTCACAACCAGAACATTCCTTATGCGCATAATAATACGTTCACTCACACGATCGTCGACACACAACACACACGTACTATTAAAATTTTTTTTGTTTGTCTATAAATGGTGGTTTGTGAAGGAGCGGATATATGTACGTACACAACAATTACGGTGACGTTTTCTCCGGGTTACTGCTCTGCAGAGTTCGACTTATGAGAAAAACAGCCTGAAAGTTTTTTACTCACATTTTCTAAGCTGAATGCTCGACTCCCACCTTCCTGTTGATGTAATGCAAGAGCATTGAAACAGAAAAAAATGCCTAAGGAGTTTAGAGAATAACAGACAGGAACGCTGCAGCAACGATGAACGGACGAAGCACTCTAACTGACTGACAATCTACAACAAAACCATTTCAGTACGAGAACCTGATTCTCATCATCAACAACTCGCGCACAAGAAGAGAGTTTTTTCTCTGAGCTCTCGACTAGATGCCCAACGGACTACATGAATTCAACTCATCGTATTATTCAGCATAAAAAAGCAGAACAAGTAAACAGTCGAGAATTTCTTACCTTAGCATATGTAATATTATCATCATTGTTTAGGAACTTAAGTCAGGCCGTAATGCAATGATTTCATGCGCATACCTAAATGCTTTATACATAATATGATGTGATATGGAGTTGGAAGGTGTGAGAGCACAAAGCAGAGAGATATGCACACATACGAGCTTTACTTTTCGCCCAAATAAAGGGCAATCGTATGACGCATAGGTAGTAGCAGTAATAAGAAACATGATAGAAAAAATGAGCAGGTTTAGGTTTACGAGAATCATGAAGTTCTGAAATCACGTATCAACTATCAACAGATACAGGGAACTTAATATGGAAATGCTACTTAATACAAATGCCTATTGCCTATGTACAGCATGAACATGAAAGAGGGCTCATAAAAATACATACGACATGCTTGATGCTAGCTTACCTGTACAGGTAGGTAGCATACTAGATATTACTCGGTTAAATCAACTCGCACCCGCATAACATTTTCAGGATTACATAAGGCTCCAACATATTTGATTTGCCCTTACTAGCTACTTACTTGACTTATTATAGCCAATACAATAACATTATGTATTAGGTAATGGCAAATACATGTTCTGTCCGACAGGTACAAGATCGAGTTGATTTTGTCGTTAACCGATAGGGTATATTCAACAAAATAGATATTAATATGATAAATTTTTCAGATTTTCCTGCATGGGAAGCTGCTAAATATAATCATGATAATAATAAACCTCTTATAA
>JAHZNI010002599.1:0-21344 GCA_027744415.1 Seira ritae
AATCTTTACGCGAGATCCTCCTTATGTCTTTACGAGGTTTATTATTAGCTTTTCTTGTATCGAATTCTTAAAAGAAAATCGTAAAACTACAAGGCCACTCGTTTACTTTGAACATTTTTCAGCGGATACACCTTCAAAGTAGAATGCAGGCTTCATTATGTATGTGCGCATGCAAAAAAATGAGAAGTGAGGAAGGGGCAGGAATGGGACCACCTCATGAGAACAAATTTTAAGTTGACATGTGAAAGGCGTTAGCTCATACTTAGAATTTCATCAAAATTGATTTTCGATTCCTAATTTCTACTCTTCCTTTGATGTCGTCGTCTCGTCTTTGCCCTTAGAAACTAAATAAGATATATTTACAAAACTCGTGCTTTTGGCGTTTCCGTGTCCGACCGTAATTTTGTCCGAATTCAACATCAATATTGTACATGTCTACATCACATTCACACATTCCCCTTGACGACCGTCCGCGTTTCCTTGCACACTAACTGTTAGCATAAACAACGTAGCATTTCAGGAGCTCCCTTCAGATTAGAACATTCGATGGTTCCATGTAGTATTTACTGATGATCAAATCAAATTCCCTGTGTGCCCATTTGGCTTAATAGTTTTGGAAATTATAGTGTGAAGAGTGATGGTTTGTCAGGGGACATGCAGTAGGCAGTTTCAGCAAAATTGAAGTAAACTGATACGGTTGGAATGTATTATTTTTGTACTAGGTCAAATGTTGGCAATTTATGTTTACAATTCCCTTCTCTTCCGTAAGAATCAGTTCCCTCAACATTTTCCCAGCAAAAACTAATATTAAAGTATAGTATGAAAAAATAAAAATGTGGATCGAAATGAATTTCCAAATGACGAAGTATTTTTCTCTATACAGCAAAGAGCTCATAATTTAAGGTTTAAATTCTCCATACAGAATGATTTAAATGAAACTGTCTCTATATGTAATTCTCCTTCATGTAAGGAAAAATGACTTGGAGTGATAATTCGGTAGGGAAAAGGGATTTTTAAACAGTGGTGAAAAGAGGATATATAATAGATATACACTACACTACATAATATAATGTAGGTATGTACATATAAAAGCCTGTAGGTTCATCTGAGGTCAAAGTAAATCTTATCATCATAACCATCCATATTTTACTGTATTTTACTTGGTTGCGAAATGAAAGTGGGATTAAAGAGGAAATCCTTTTTTGCTCCTGACTTAATCCCTTCACAAGTTAGTTTGCAAGGAAAATATCATTTATTTTGCTGAAGGTGCCTAAAGCTCCTTGTTAATGCTCCTTTAGAAATTAGCGCTCATGAAACCCAACTTCTCCACGGCGAAAACCAATTTACGCAAAATTTCGTCACCTTGTATAATAGTACTCGGAAAGTTTTTACCACTCAGAATGTCTTCAATAAGTATTACATTGAATGAAGGGCATCAAACGACATAAAAAACCTTTTAGACAACTTCCCATCTATGTTTGATGTCGATGTCGATGCCGGAAAATTGAATTACCCACTTAGGTACATGATGTCTAACTCTACTCTTCTATTTATCAACCACTCAAATTCAACTCAGTTTTTATAGTTCGGCCATCGCATTGCATCTCAGTCAGGAATAAAAACAACGCTGGACAAATTAATAGAAATAACTCCATGTGGAGTGGAGTACACATTGTGTATGCATTACAATCAAACTGTAACTTGCAAAACGAACTATTAAGCCACAAAGCACCAAATATGAATATTCAGCGAAACTAGCGCGAGCGAACAGTGAAAACACAACAATCGCAATCAGCGCTCGAAATAACTGATGACTATGACGATTACAGGAACGGAATGTGCAATATGAGACTTGCACTTGAACTTGTGCATTTTTTTCGACAAATGGGTCGGATTCGCAATGTTAAGCTCATATTTGCAAAAATCTGCTGAATATGACACAAGATGTGAGCGACATCGCATATCATGATTATCTGAGGAAAGAAAAACAATGCAAAGACCGATTAGGGGGAATGTTCAAGAATGTAATTATTCTTCTAGAGGAAACTAGATACAACTATATCGGAGTGTTTTTTCCATGCTTTTGTTTTGTAGCTTATATCATCTTTAAAAAAAACTCTAAATCCAACCAATCCACGAAAGTTTTTAGACGCTCGTGATCTGCGCATTCAGTGAACGTTCAGTGGTCGTCAACACGAACTCAAGTGACAAAGTAGATTTTTCATGCAGTGGTGTGCGCACTCGATTTTTTCAAAGTATTTTTTTGAAGTCAGCTAAAGCTGAGTGAGTGAAGAAGACAAGAGTTTTGGCAAGGAAATTACATGTGCGCGTGAGGAAATAATGACGATCTATCAATCCCAATCTCTAGCAGGGAAGTTGATATCCATATTCAATTCGATGCGGTAGGGTAGGGGTGTACTAGTGTATGTACTAGTATGCATTGTTGTAGTAGTCATGCTAGCTCAAGAAATTGAAGATGGAAACATTGTCAATTAGGCTGAAACGAGGGCCACGGATGAGTTTACAGGCTTTGCCTTCATTTCACTTGATGTCGTCTATCAGACAGATGCATTTTCAAGGATAAAATGTTAAGCCAAAACTTCACATTGAGAGCTTATGAAAAGAAGCCAAAGAAAATGTTTTGGAGCCGAGTGGGAGTCCATAGTATAGATACTTACATACATATACATATACCACGTTATTCACAATTTGAGAGGAAACGCCTTCATCAAAGTTGTATCTTGTAGGCCTATTAATAGCAATGCAGTATAATAATTCAGGTGATGGCATTGCTTACAATACAAATATATGTAAATAAGTATGATACTAAGACAAACTTTGAATTAAACACGACATGTTATCATACATTGTGAAAACGAAATCAGAAGTTCTTCAAATCTCGAAATATTTCAGCTAGGCTTTGGCACTAATCCTAATCCTTATATATTTTTTAATAATTGCACCTCCTTCAGATTCCCTCTAGTTTTTATCATTCTTTGACAAGTATTCAATTCCTTGAACTTGACCTATGGGACTGTTCAAGTATTACGTAACACTCTGGGAGGGAGTGGGGGGTCATGGACTAGTGTGACATCCCTATCCTGCAATCCCTATCCTACAATGTATAAGAGTGTGACATGATGGGGGGAGGGGTCTTGAAAATCCCGATTTTGGCGTTACGTAATACTTGAACAGTCCCTATCTCATACAAAAACCCAGTTTACATGTATAGGAATGTGAACAGTTCATATTAAGCAGAATTGCAATTGTCATCCGTTCGACATTCCTAGGCCTGCATTTGATGCCCAAAATTAAAATAAAAGTTTGATAAGAAGGTGAAATCGAGTCAGTAATTCAGCATGCCAAGCTTACTTTCTACGTGTAAAAAATTTCTCATTGCATTTGGCTCTACTCGCAAAGAATTTCCCATAATATATTACGTAAACAAAGTCTCCTTCTTCATCTCATCTCTGCCTGCACTGGAAGTCCTCACAAAGTGAAGCACTTTCTTCGCGTTCCCTGTTCCTCATGCAAAAAAAGATATCATACATATTACTTTGAAGGGAAACTAGCCAAGAGCTCAGTAAAGCCTTCCTCGCCCGACCATATTTTCTCAAGATCAAGACTAAAATTCCGCCAGCAAGTTCAGAACAGTATGCGAAAATAAGGTACAGGGTACATTACAATGTAAGTACACCACCACCTCCCTCATCTCTCCATTTTAATCTTGGTCGTCGTCAGCTGAAATGGAGGCCTTTAGAGCGATTTCATCAGCTGAAAGAATAGGCTTGCTTGGTAAGAGTCGAGTACACGGGCTCTTCTGCTATGACTCTGAGTTTGAGGAGAAAAAAATCAATACCAAACTCATGCTGAAGTTGGCTGAGTTGAGTTCGCTGCTGCTTCTAGGAGCGAGCTTCATTTCATGATGTTCCCATTTCGTTTCATATTATTCCATCGCGAAAAAAAACGTTCTTCAAAGCTGTTAGTAACACGAGGTACCCTCAAGTGCTCCCCCTCCAAACCAGAAAGCTATATAGAAGGTCTCAAAAAGCAATGCAATGCAGGCTCTTCTTTTTTAATGATCTGCGTAGGTATATATTCACTACCACTATACATACTATGTACATCATTCATCCGCAGTCCACATCCACATCGCATCACATCTCGTAAAAGCGAAACGAAATACGAGCATTATTACATGCTCATTCTCGTTTTTTCTTTGCTACATACAAATTTTTAGCGTAAGTAGACCCGAACAAAGAAACAGCGTGAAATTCACTCTACACGGGAATAACATATACAACAACACAAGCATGGCACTGCACTGATAGTACCAAGATCATAAACGAATCACGAACTATAATTATTATTTGAGTACGACTGTCAAAGTCACAGTCAAAGCCAACGAGAGCAAGCATCGAGTAAACACGTTTCAGGTTCAGGGGTAAAACAGTAGTGCAGTGAAAATGTTTCAGAACGCACGTTGCCGTTGCCATAAAAAAGTTCACATTTTCTTCACAAATCCGTTTTGAAGTGAAATTCATTGTAAATTGAATCCTAATCCATATGAATTTTAGCTGAATAAGAGTATGTATATTTAAAAATCAATCATAAATCATCAATGAATTCAGACATTCGAAATTATGTCCACTCCATATGCTCATCATCATCACTCCAAGAGGAAACACATTTTTACCTACAAAAGTCCTCATCATCATCCTAAGCAAATAGAACGCAGAAAGAGGGATTTTTTATATTCCAAAAATGCTATTACAAAAAATAGAGCCTGTGACCCATCCTATCTTTTAAGCTGATATGATGATAATAATAATGGCGAGGCGATTCATTTTGTTGCGTAAGCCATTTATTTGCCGCATTCACTAGACCAAGACCATGCCATATAGGTATTTTGCCCATGTATAAAAATAAATATTTTTATATTTTGTAAAACTCGTTTCTTTTTTATGTCTACCTTATGATTATTACAGTCATTGAGATTGAGACCATGCCATAAGTAGTGTATGCACTTGCCACGCATCCATCCAATTTAAATTCATCTTGTGATGTTATTTATTTAAAACGGTTTTGTTTACAATAATACCAAAGTAGTTTATATCCCAAAAAAACATCATCACGCCGAATAGAAATGAGACGAGACTCAACATGGGATCCTGACAAAATCAGCTGCTAAGCTGGGTTTTAAAACAAAGATGATAGAATCTCAGTCATGATCACGATGATGATCATGATCATCATCACCACCATACCCCATAACATTGTTGAATAGAGAACCCTCATGATATGATGATGTTAGCTAGACCCAAGCTTTTTTTACGAAACACAGACATTGGATTGCACGAACCTTGTGGTTTTGTTATGAAGTGCGCACATTCACTCACATTCCTTCCCATGAAAAATTTATATATCGCTTCTGGCAACAACACAACAGCCGACAGCAACTAAACCGAAGTGCATGTGGATTGGGGATTGAGGATTTTTAATTTTTTGGATGTGTTTTCTCAATTTCTTATCGTCCATCACATCATCATCATCATTGCAGTAGTATACCACATTCGACTAACCAACCTGTTTTGTTTTTCAGAGAGTCACAGAGCAGGAGAGGGATCGCTTTTTTATTTATCTATATTCAGCATCAGGATGTTGATGTGCTAAAAGTAGATATAATATCAACTTTATTCTTGGCATTTAGGAAAGCTCTGAATTTTCTCAAATGATAATGATGGTGGTACGATCGATCCATGTGAGAACTCTTTTTTTCTCTCCAAAATCATGCTAAAGCTTTTTTTCCACGCTCAGAATTGGAATGAGAGATGAAACTGTGGCTGTGGTATGGAATAAACGACCAGTTGGCATGAAAATTCTAGACGACATCATGTTCAGACTATAAAGTTAAATAAATTCGATTATTTGATAATTGGAATTCATTCCTTCTACCTTTTTCCTCCATGCATAGCTGCTATCTCTATAATGATTAGTGGTGTAATGACATCTAAAGGTAATTCGCATTGTAATTTTGTTGGAACAGGAGCAGGCATTTCATTTTCATTTTGGGAAAAAATCGATGTGCATATTACATACTTATTAAAATTTGAAATGCTAAATGGATATAAAGATATTGGATAATTAGGTTAATGAAAAATGCATCGTCAAAGACATATACGTAATACGTAGGGTATGTACCTCAATAACTGCCATGCATACTTAATAACAGATCACAATCTTACAATTTCATGCCCGGAATTCAGATTTAACCCATTCTACTGGAATTGAAATGACCAGAATTGTCAAAAAAAAATATTTTATTTTAAAAACTAAATGTGTAGCTGCAGCTTAATAACCCTTGCTTCAAAACTGAAGAAATCCAGAAGAGTGAAAAAAGCATTTTAACTTTTACATTTACCATGTCTAAATCATCGTCATCAAACCCAAATTAAAATTGGAAACGAAAATTTTTATGAGTCATATTTTATATGTGAGAAAAGTTTTTGGCACTAAAAGGTCAGTAAAAATGAATTTTTATGGGTGTAAGTACGACTGCAGCAAAAATGTCAATGACCGTAAAATATATAAACTGAAAATCTGAAGTAAACGAGGAGGACATTACAAATAAAGTGAACTCAATTAACTATTTATCGTTTATGGAATGTGTAGAAGCCTCACAAATACGTAAATATTGAGCTCTACATAGAAATAAGTAAGTTCGGTTTCTGTGCGAACAATGTAATGTTTAGTCTCATCAATTCCCAGTCTTAACTTAACTCATGTGGCATGGCACGCCATTTACTATTTACGAGATAAAAAAAGAGGACTACATGACTATAACATCTATTTTTCGTTGTTAAATTCATATACCACATTATATATTGGTGACAGAGAAGCATAAGTGTTTATGATCAAGTCTCATGTTTATCGTTTCTGCAAACACATAATGCCATTGTCATCATCATCATCGTCATAACACAACTAATTCATATTTTGCAAATGCTTCAATTTTCTTTTCAAAACAAGTGCGATTGTGGTGATGGTGATGCAGAATGCAGAGACCATGTCGCAAAATAATATGACAATTTGACGCGCATATTGTTAACCTTAAACACTCACAGGCCATGCCAGGCCAGGCCATTTTTTATTTTGTTTTGTGTACAGACAAAGAGCACGTTGCGCTGGACTATTTCAGTAGCAATGTTCGAGAAAGATGACCTGATGATGATCCCATCCCAAATATACATAATATGAATCGAACAAGATTTGATGATCCTGGGATAAACTCTGAGCATTTAGCAGTAGTTCTCGGATAAAGACATTCTGAAGTGATGTTTTCTTCTTCCTGCTTCATCCCATTAAAATAATGAATAATTTATTGATGGAACTCATGTTCAGTAAAAAAAAGTGGGATGACGCAAACAGGGTGCGAGTGGCACCATTTAATGAAATGTCATGTTATTCAGTTTAAATCAAATGCAGTTTTCCCATTCTCGTTTCCACAGATAAGTAATCAGAATTAAACTGATAATGCGCTGATGATTACAAAAAAATATATATACAAAACCAGAACGTTGTTTTGACGTTTGGTCCTAAGAAGGAATTATTGTTTGACCTTTTTACTCAAAATTCAAAACGAGTCAGTTTTGGTGAAATGCACCCTCCAGAAATATTGAAATCATTTATATCCCTCTATTTAACCAAGTGTTTTGAAGTGTCTACTTAAAATATGAGGTTTTCGAGCTGAGCTATGTGCATAGATCTCATCAAAAATGTGTGGGCTGCGACGGTAAAATGTAAAAGCGAACACGGGGCAAATGTATTTTGCTTACCTGTAAACGTCAATTTTGGCGAATCAACTTGAAGAATTTATTTACACTATCTGGCACTGCAATCCTCTTGCTTGCTTTTTGGTAGACAAACATACCGGGAAACATTTTTTCCAGCATAAAAAATTCGCACAGGAAAAGAATCGATAGGGTTGTTGGTTGAGGTTGAGACTTCCAATGCAATGCAATGGTTCAAATCATTCCATTACTGTAAAAGAGGAAAAAATAGAGTCTAATATTAATTCTCTTGCCAGTGCACGAGTTTCACTCCTACTGCTGTTGCTCTGTACAATATCATTTTTTTGGAGAGCATAATGCATTCATTGCTGTTATAGTCAAGTCATTGCTAACATTTTAAGTTCATGAAACTGTTACTAGTCCGTGGGCAAAGTCATAGACCCATGCAATCACTTCACTCAGAAAAAATAGAAGCGCGCATAGTAGTAGTAGTTGTGCATGCATAAAAACTATTTGAATCGGGGTTTTACTGTGCAAAAATGCAAACAACTAGTTTTATCCGGACGATTTATGCGTATGTCCCTTCTGAAAAAATGCTTGCTGCCGTTTTCAAACTAGTGCAATGCGGTGCACAACACAGCTCAAAATGCAATGAACCCGAACGAGTCACATTCGCATGATCTTTGACAAAAAAGTTTCTTGGTCAGAGTTCTTGGTTTATTTCGGGCTCAATAATACCGTTTCCTTCGAATTTTTTCCGTTGTAAGTAGTATTCCATGAGATTCAACTAGATTAATCCAGATGGAACACGGGTGTGATAACAATAATTGCTAATTGCCAAAAGCGAAGAAATTTTGCTTTGGCTCATCATCTCATCTCAGTCCAATGAAAACTCGTTTATTATTGGGGTTTGGAGTATTTTCTTGAATGCACCAGAAGAGTCAAGGTGCAAAATTCATCGAAATGACAAATGCGAAATAATATGTAAAACAAAGAAGTATTATACCACTGCACTGTCAACCTATGCAAACATGGAAGCCAATTAGTGGAACATCAATGTCCTGTTCTAAACTATACAAACTCGAACTAATCTCTTTTGTTTGTTTAATCAGTCATCAGTCCACATTTGCACTCCTTTTCTTTTTGACCGAAATAGATATCCATTAAAGAAAATTAAAAGTGAAAATTCAGCTGAACTAATGGCTGATAATCGCAAGAGAAAAACAGGTTTAATTAATCAAATGGAATTTGAAAGCATATTAATCAAAGGAGACAGGTTTTGCATAAAATTCGGCACAACCCTACATGATTATTTTGAAGCAAATAAGTGGAATTGTAAATCACAAATTTGGTCTCATATGACGAGAGAAAGCTTAGCAGTTAATTTTAATGATACATTACTACCTATATATTAAAATAAAACACAAACTTTATCCGTTTTTAAATATTCCTTTGTCATGTCGATTGCATGCGAACATGTGTTTCAACGTCCATAATGATGTACAAATTGGCTTGGAGTTAAAACTTCTAACGGTATGTCTTTGATATAGTAATATAAATATAATGAGACGATATGATTGACCCTTTTCGATTTTATTTGGAAGGAAGACGTGAGTTAGCTTAAATGGATTTGTACATAGGTACATCATTAACATCTGACGCTTTTAGATTTTTCGTGAAGTAAGTGGAGCTTTGAATTCTCCGATTTACATATAGTGTGATGATGATGATGATGAGACCCGAAAACCCACACGTAAAAACTGAGCCATTATTCATCTCATCATCATTATTTTGTTCTGTCAATGCCAAGGTCTTTAACAACTTTATTTTTTACGGCATGCTTCTGTTCTAAAGTCCAATTGGTATTTCACAGAGAAATACTTCATATATATCATGTTTCAGTGCCATCAGTGTCTCATGTTGTTTACAAAACAAAATGCTAAGATTACTAATGCCTCTAGCAATTCCAATGTTATCAAATAAATTTTTAAAAAGGACTAAGCCGCTGAAAGAGTGCCGTCTCACAGGAAATGGTCCATTTTAAAGGTCAGCAGTTCAAATTACGATTAAACTGAAACAACAAAATCCGCGAAACCAAACTTTTTTAATGCATTGAAATGCATGTAAATTGTAATATAGTTCTTCTTTCGGTTAATTTTGAAATGAATCAGTGGATGTGATGGGACGGGGTGATGTAAAACATATATACCTACGTACGTGGTTGTTTTTACCAGAAAACATGAAGAATTCATACTGTTTTCGTGCCTCCAGCTCCTCCAATTTTTTTTACACTAGATTCTGTGTACCGAATAAATTCGAATTTGAAATGCCATGCCATTCCATACAGTTCAGCAAAACTCCTTTTTTCCCTGAAGACTTTTGTGAATTGTAAGTTGTCCGTTGAAGAAGATCGCTGCTGTCATGTATGAAAAAAAGATTACAACAAAGCCAGAAAAAGTAAGGCGCAGTTTCTCCAGCTTTCTGTCGCAACAAAATGTACGGAAGACGTCGACGTCGAAGTTTGAGGAGATAAGGCTTATATGAAATGCATGCACACTTCTTTCTTTATCCCCACATACATATATACTATATTAGGCCAGTACATCTATGTATTCATATGATTGCCACAGACAGAAGTAATCTAAAACTATACCGACGAGATTTTCTTTGTGCCAAAGGGTGTTTTTGTACAAGACGAGATTAAAAGAAATTTTAATTATTTTGAGACATGTCCAACAGACTGGATAAATGAGGGCTCAACAACACCATGCAAAACACTCACACGCTGCCTGCCTGCATTATTGCTCTCTGTTTGCAGGAGCTTTAAAGACATAAATTATGCAGTTAGTGATAGTTAGTTTTTTTCTGCCAATGTTTTGAGAGAGTTCCAGGCTCTCATCCTTTCGTTTCTTTATGAAAAGAGAAAAATATCTGGGTCAACCGTGTCAAACGTGGTGTGATATACCTAGGTACTTACATAATAAATATTGATACTGGGCTAATGCGTAATGAAATGAGTAGGCACATATTATTTACGAAAAAAGACAAAGAGCTAATTCATAATTCAATGAGAGAGAAACCTGCAAAGGATTTGGATTTAGATTAAACATTTAACATGTGCTTAAGTGCTTTTTTATCAGTTCAGCAAAGTCATAATAAATACAGAATCATTATGGATTTATGTATTTATAGCTGTGGATAGCCCAAACGTTCGCTGCATGCTGCACCGAAGAGAAAATGCGTCGTAGCCTTATTAAAAAGGATTTATTTATTTACTAACTCTTTTCACGAGGCTTCGCCACCTTTCCATCAAAAAATATCATTCGCATGTTCTAGAGAAAAAGCTGTGGCTTGGCAGAAACCTTCCATTATAAGCACTACCTACAGACTACCTCACTACCTACAACTACGACTTATATACTACAATCGTAATCAATGCCTTATTTTTCCCTTAAAAATTCAAATTGCTTTTTGTGAATGTGTTGCCGATTTTTTTGTATTAAAATACAAAATATGTAATACATGAGCTACTCGCTGAGCACATGCTTGTTCCCTCCCGCAAAGAAATGGAATCCAATTTAAGGCTTAAATGGTGGAAGGGATTTAATTCTGTAATGCTTACTCCAGGCAAAATATTCTCTTAGTTGGTGCGTAATACCTACCTCAATAGGATTGCTTGCGAGCGGAAGTGTGATTCCTCCAAGCGGTATTTTCGCTCTTTGGAGAATTAATCGCTGTTCTGTAGTTCACCAGCTCAAGGTCTACATTATGTAATTGAACTACATACTACAACTCAACAAACAAGGATGAGGGAACAAGCAAAGATGTAGCTTACCAAATAAAAATTAGTGTGGATATTGGTATAGAATTTTTCCTCGCAAATTAATCAAAACATTTGATGTTCGACGGTCAATTTTCTCAACTTTTTCCAATCTAAATTTATGTTTTGTTAGTTTTTAAACGCAATTTGGGAGCGTCATCAATGTTAATTGTATCGAGCTCAGAGTAACAGTAAGCTATTTTTATCATCTTTCCATAGTACCGACAGGTACTTGCAGCGAGAGAGGAATTTGCCCTCAAGAAATTTTCTCTCCTCTTTCCTTTGTTAATACTAATGCTCCCTACACGAAATCCAGTTTGCTGGTCTGGTCGTCGTTCCATTTACAATCTGCGACTCTTCTAGATCCAAAATAATACGGCTGGTTTGGTTTGGTTGAGTTTCCCTTTTACGTAGCAAGCAATGCTTTGTAAATAGAAAAGTTGTGTTGCACTTGTAGAAAACAACAATTTTTCATGGAAGGTTAGGAAGGAGAAATATGTATACCTATGCAACTCAGTTTGAGTGAGAGGTAGGAACTAGGAACTTCGAGCATGCTAGAGCTATCATTTTGCTTTTTTTCTGGTTGCTATTGCTATTGTCCTATAAAACTTGATCGACAAGATATCGATTAAGTATATAACATTTTTAAAAAATCTCTCTTTCTCTATGTGAGTTCCTTGCCAACTCATTTACTCACTTATTATATTGGCTTGACTTGGTTTCCTTATCGGACATGCACTAAAACGTAGTTTAAGCTCAGGCTATGAGCATACTACAATGCATAATATGTAACAACTCGTGTTCGACTCGACTAAGCCTATTCCACCTTATCCTGTTTCTATGCTCAAAGAAATGTAAACAGTCGAAATCGATAGACAAAGGAAAATGAGAAACGTGTGTAAGGCTATGTACGTATTATGTATGCATGCATGTATACAATGGACTGTTATTGTTGCTCGGGAAAAAATATGATAAGGCAAAGCTTACTGTAACCTGCAACCATACTATTTTTTATTTAAGAAATGGATTTAACCTTCAAATTTTACTTTCATTCTGAGACATTCTTTAATTGATAAATAGATGTCATTTAATGAAGAGCAATGCATGAGTTTTCGTGGGACAATTCATTTTTTAAGCCATGCAAAGGTTATCAATATCATATTTTAACCCTTAGTAATAAAATAATAATCGGTATGTGTAATAATAACAATTTCCACAGATACATGTAAAAGCACTGAAGAAAACATTGTCTGGTGCCTCAAAATCAAATAAAAGGAAATAATATGAAGATGACCGATATTCTCTTTGCCTCAACGACATGCGACATATTTTCAATGAATATTTTTATAAAAGCAATATGTATTTTTTCGATTTGCATCAAAAGCAACTGTGGATTAAGACAGGAAGACTAGGAAGAGGCCATTTGAACTAACCACACTAACTAAGACGCATTATCTTCGCCAGTAATAATAGTCATTAAGGTGGCATCTCACATTCAGCAAGAGAAGAGTGCACATATACACAACAACAACAACATGCATGCGAACAATGAGCAAACGATGTACGTTTACGATTGTTGTCTATAAGTACTAGAAAGCTGTGTTCAAGAATGAGCGAAGTCTCGTAGTTAACGCAATATTCTACATTGTTACATTGTTCAAATTCAAAAGGTTTCGATTGTACATCTAAAGCAAATGTCACAGTCGTACATTGTACTCACCATCACCATGTCTTGCAGTCATCGTAATGCGCATATGTCAAACTCTTTTCAAAACGCTGCGTGTAGCGTTGCTGCATTGTTGGCGTTGGTGCTCTCATTATTCCAATATCTAATATGTTTGGGCCTATCTTTTAGAATCGTATGCATGTAGCACTATTACTTCTCAAGTCTGTCTCGTAAAGTACTTAAGTAACATGAGCAGTTATATTATTATATTCGTCGCTTTTTCGCAATATTTATTCAATTAAAGGAATAGGTTTGAAAGTAAACAAAATGCAAAAGAGTATGTTATATTGTTATGTATGTACTATACCTTCTCTTTCCTTTCTCCTGCTTCTTACTTTTGTTCCTACTTGAACAAATGAGAAGAAGACGTACAGGCGGATGACTGCAGCTGAATTAAGTCGCACTCTCGTCTGAAGGATGACCCTTGGATTTTGATGTTTTCAAATATTTCCCGTGGACACTGATAAGCACTGGGCAAAGTTTTGTGGAAGAAATTCAGTTTATACTATGATGACACGCGGAAAACTGTTTGCTCATTTCTATATTAGACAATGTAGTCTGTCTTCAAAGTCCTTTGCCGCTTGGTCAATGCCAAAACATAATTAGCGCTCACCTCAGATAAAACTTTAGAGGAAAACAGCACTCAAGTATCGATGTAGTATGGCTGGTTGTGAATGTATTTTTCTTAAATATTTTTTTATGATGATGCAAAAAATGAAAGAAAAAGTTAGTACGATGCAACACAATACTTGTTATTATTATTTATTTTGTTCTGCATGGCAATAGTAATGAGAAGGGCGACGAGATAACAATTGCAATCAGAGCATTTTTGAAAAATAAAGGAAACTTTTTTAATGTGATTTTTCGTCGTATATGTAAACGTGTGGCACAGTTCCACACTCGGACAAAAAAATATATAGTAAAATGAGGAAAGCTGCTGCAACGACAACGAACGCTCCTGGTTCAGAGCTCTTGTGCTTTGTTCCTCTCTCATAAATGGACTGAAGTTGAGTTGCTGAGTTCAACCTGTTCAGACCCAAACTGCTGTGATGGTTCGCAGTCACATATCACTTTATTATATTATATTCCATATACATTTACGATACAAAAAAAACTTTTCTGAGGCTGCTACTTCTGCTATGCTTTCGAGAGGAGATGAGTTTTCCACATGTTATTATGGTCGCTCTCGCTGAGGCAATGGTAATGGTAAAGGCAATGCGATGCGATCGACGAGAGCGAAGAAAGAAAAGGAACTACCGTGAAGAAGAAAAAAAAGTTGTGTATTTACATCACACTCCTCGAATATCCCCAAACCAACAACCTTTTATTTTCATCCGACCAGACCAGCAAGCAACCCGATTTCAGCACATCTCTCTCTCTTGTGTAAAATGCATGCATTATAGTGGTCTAGTCTATGCTGCTGCTACTCGCAGCGAAAACTTTGAGAACACAAGTAAAGAACGAACGATGATGCTGTGATATGAGGTAAAAAACCAAATGAAAGGAAGCATGCAAAAAGTTGATGCCACTATATGAGTAAAATGTTCGCAGAATAAAGTAAAGTTCCATAATATGTGTATATTTTGATGAAAATCAAGTAAAGACCGATGAGGTTCGTTCGTGTTGGTTTGGTTGTGAGAGGATCCACGAATTGCATATAGCCAGAGTCATGTCACATGAAAATTTGTTCCTTCAGTTTAGTCAGTATTTTACAGAGACTTCAGTTTTAGCTTTTGCTTCCCTTCAAAACAGCAGGAATTGTACGAGAGAGATAGAGATCCTGTCACACTTCTATACTGGCCGAGATGCTTCCAACAACTCGATCTACTCATCCACTGCAGTTTTCAAAATGCTCTTACTTTTTTCATAGGTATTCCATTCCCCTTTTATGATTTAAGTTTCTTTGTACGCTCGTGCTGTGTTCATTCGTTCACAGTAAAAACTTTGTTGTCCTAATGATGAATTGTTGGGATATGAAATGAGCGTATGGTATGTGTATGATAAAAGGAGCCTGCACATGATATGAAAAAAATAACAACATCATATTGTATGTATGTAGGTATGTACATATTGCATGATCTCATGTACTCATGAAGAAGACTCAGTCAACGACGCGACGTACATACGTACTTACTCCATACGGTTCTTGTTTTTGTAAGGAAAGATAGTTTTAAAAAACTTCAAACAATTGTTGGGTACGCGATTTCTCATGAATGTGGGAAAAGCGTCTTCCCTAACGCGTGTGCTTGCCATTAAAACAAGAGGAAAATAGTATGATTACCCTTAAAATGGTCAGTGGATAGTACATGCTGTAAAAAATCACATGTTTGATTTCTTCATCGAATTTCCTATTTGATAAAAGAACTGCCTATTCCTTTGATAATCATGTCAATCTAATCCACATCCACATTGTATTTCTTTAAAAACCATTTTTCTGAGGCAGATGTGGGTCTTGTGTGGCGTAAAATTAGAAAATGTCAGTATTCAAGCATTAATATGCGTACTAGATGAAACATGATTTAACATTTAACCAGCATTAATATCAACCGGGTTAATTATGGGACTATATAGAAGACAACAATATGAAATCATGTAGTTGCCTCAGGGAAAACATCGTCTTAATAATTGGTGAGATATAGTCACCCTATTTATATTGCTATATGTTTATGTGAAGTTTGTTGCTGGTCGCAAACTCGGACCTACCTTACCATTGGTTCGGCCATTGGCAAAAATTGTAAGGTTATTCGTTGTTCCTATTTGTTGTACTTTCTTCAAGCGAAAAAGTTTTTTCCTTCCACCACCGAGAAATAAAGTGGAAACCCGATTCTTCGAAAGTGGAGCGAATACATATATCCCACTAACACGTCCAACTCTAAAGAGTTATACCACTTGAGTTGTTTCTTTGTACGATCGAATACCTATGGACGTTTTTTCCGTTCCTCAATTTTATTCATAGTGCACCTCCAAACCAAACATTCCAGTTATGCAGTGAGTGGGGCAAGCCTTACTCTTAGTTTTTCTAGATAAGCCCTTGCATTTAGCCCCATGATGAAAACATTACGTAAGATTTATAGTAGGGCTATAGAAAAAAGTTGGGTCAGGCCAAGCTGCAATTTTGGACTTGGATCATACACACGCTTTTATGCGAATAGTAATGTGATGCAGCGAAATACGCACTTGTGCTTTCTATATTTCCGCTCCCACTCCATGTTTGACAGTCTTCGCATTCCTGATCCTGGAGCTGAAGTTGTAGTCATGTCATGTGCGTCGTTTCAGATCGAGAAAAAAATGCATTTTGGCTTAGCCTGTTTTGTGGAGAACCCCAATCAAGTCAAGTCATATACATATATGCATGGCATTGCAAAACCTTCTATCATTGTCACTATATTTCCTAAACTTTCTCTGCTTTTCCCAGATAGACAAAAATACATACTACATTATTTCGTGAAAATATTTCCATCCTCTCTTCTTCCCGGAAACATGTTTTTGAAAGCACTGACTCGCATGCATACTATATGTGATTGTTTTCCTAGAAGACAGAATGTCTTTTCAAAACAGTTCACTAGAAGCGGAAATATCTAGGAGCAAGGTACATATAGGAATTTTATCAAGTGACTTGACGACGACGAACTTCCCACCACAGTATAAGTAATACCATCACTTTTTCAGATGGATACGAGTATTTAACGTCGTCGGTCGGCTAGAAACGAATAGTGACGAAAGAATGGAGGAGGGTCAATTTGTTGTCGGGCTGTACTTCTCGTGTAGGTAGTTAGTTAAGGAATGCAAAGGGTTTTTGGGAGCACATTGCATTTTTGTTTTCATTTTGACAACAGCTGGCCTGTTGGGATAGCAAACGGAAATCTATAGAGTCGCTTGGGAAGACCTCCATGAGCATGTGACCAGGACCAGACCAAAATCATGTGGAAATGGAAACAACGACTGGATTTTTTCATTTTAATTTTTCATGTCTATTCTTTTCTGAAATGTTTGAATCCGTAAAAGTACCTGAGCATTCTCCAGGAGTCGATTTTTATTATGTTTGTACTGGGTGAGGATGCATTATAAAAAATGCGTATCAGACAGAGGTTTCTTAGGATGAAGGGGGACACACCATTTCATTATGTCTTGCTTTATGTTCGGTCTTTAGAAATGAGATAAAGCGAAGCCGTTGAAGATCATATCTTTCCCCCTGCCTTTCTAACTTAGATTTGTGCCCGAGCCAAGGCTAGGAAACCAGGCTCCTCTTGAAATGCTAACTTGCTTGACAACATGATAGTAGGTAATAAGAATACGGATTGCTTTGTTCTTCATTCCTCATCTTCTTCGCATGTTTTGTTACTTAACGAGCCGCGGCCATTTTATCGGATAATAAATGTACGAGTGTGCATCAATAAACTCTTTATTTGATCAACTGTCCCCATTTTCTTATAAGACTTCAGCATAATATAATGTACGTACGCACAACTCATTCGGACTATTTACTTTTACCTACTCAGTTACTTTTTACCTTTTCGTGATAGAGAAATGTGTGAGAAGAAACGGGACATTGCCTCTCCTCATTGTCAGTGGAGAAGGAAGATGATAACTTTACGAAATACATTTCTTTTTTTCCTTATGCTTGTGTTAAAAAAACCTTTTGTCTGGATTATCTTCTCAGTTTGTCATTATGATGTAATGGCAAAGATAAAGTTGATAAAGCATGACTCTCCAATACAGTACCTACCTACCAAGACTTTATTCGTCAAATCTCCTTTTCGGGATGAAAAAGTGATTATGTTTTTGTATGAATTGTGCTTTATCAGGGGAAAATGTGACAATTTCAGTTTTCAATACTAAATCTGAAAGGAATTTAAAAGTCAGTTAGTCTCTCAAAATAAATGCGAATGTTGATTGCTACCTGTACATTCTACACATGCACAATGCACATCAGAACATTCAGAAATGAAAATGGCGAGACTCAAGTCAAATGTGAAAATACTGCCAGAAATTTGTTCTCGAATGCCAGAAATTGAATTCTCTTCTCGATATCTCTATAGAAAAAGTAGAGCTTATTGTGGTCAAAAAGTGGGACGACTCTTTATTGAAAAACCTCAAATATGCCCTTTCTATGCTTGAAGTATATCGAGTTGAATTTCGATGTAATTTTGCGGTTTGATTTTCTTCACGTCCACATTTCAATTTTTGCTGGGAAGAGAAGATATAGATAGTATAAATGTATCACATTACACTTGAGGATAGGATGAATGGCATCTCTGCAGGTGAAACGCGTGTGACACCACCAGTGATGGTGTATGCATGGAAGGTAATAGTTCGGTACTTAGTGTTGTGTGACAAAGTGATCAGAAGTCCTGGACCTCTTTTAAATTCAAATGGAGATAGATTAAATAGCCAATGGCTGGATTTTATTTAAAACAATTTATGTCGCTTTCATATCATGAGATGAAGGAAGTAGTGGTAATTGATAAGCTTGCAACTTACAGATTGCATTACTTTTCCACGTGTGGATTGTGGATGTGCTGGTAATAGAAAACTGCAGCTTGCATTCGCCGCAATGAGATGCTATTGAAAATTCACAAGAAGCTTAGCTACTCGCTTTGATCTTTTCAGCATCAAAAAATGGATGTTATTTGATACCAGACATTTATATTCATGAAATCAAGCTTTATGACCAGTCTGTTATGCTAGATTACGAACACAGTGTCCCTTCCAGAATATACCTATAAAATGATCCACAGTGAGCCTCTGCTGGACAAAAACTCTTCATGCTTTTAATTTCAAAGGAAAGATTTTCTGCAAAACTCTCTGCGAAATTCATAACCTACTTTCCAAACAAAGGGTAAGATGTTTACTCATCAGCAGCATCTTAGAAAAAAACGTTTTCACAACCTGGTGAGAAAAGGCTCTGTGGGGTTTTCACTGATGGCATTTTCTAAACATTAAAATGAACGGAAATGGCAAGCTTACATGACTAATGGCATCATCATTTGAGTCTGTTGAGAAGCTAATAGAGTGCAGCAATATCTTTTTAAAATCACTTTTACTCGCTTCCCCCAGATTTTGTGAAGACGATGCATTCATGCAACGCTAGAAGCAAAAGTAAACTAGAACGAGAATGTAAAGTATTGATAATGCTGACAGCGATGTTGTCCATACGAAATGCGTTTTGTAAACTAAAATTTTACTCTCATTACGCTTTCTCAAAAAATGCGTTAAATGAAAAGTTGGTTTCCATCCATTCGCACAAAACAAACGTTCACCTTCGTTACCCTGGAGCTACCTTAAAATAGCTGTGAAGAAAGATGAAAGCCAGACTGGAGAGAAACGAGGTTGCCCCAATATCTACTTCTTGCAGAACAAGAAGTAGTGACTTTTAAGTGCAGCTCCTGCAATATGAATGAAATTCGGTTGATTTTGGGTACACACTCAAAACCAGGGACATGCAAGTACATCCATGGCCTAAGTGGAGCTGGGGGAAAGTAGGGATACGCAGTTTTGTTTTTCCCAGCACACTGAAAGTATAACAAACAAAAATCTACAACACTGCACTGGTTTCTCTAATCGCCAGAATGGTCATGAAAGTCATAAGAGATGCTACGTAATGTAAATCTGAAAAGAAATTTGCAATTTTTCTTGCAGATTTGCCATTTCAAATGCAATAGAGACGAAAAATACAACTTTCATTTTCCTCTCTTTTTTTGATGAAATTGTTTTCTTGAGTAAAGCACTACCTTATAAAGTTCACTTAATATCTACATTACGTAAGGCTTATAATAATAAAGCAGTCACTCTAGCCAGGCACTGGAAATCCGGGATGTGGAACTCTTTAAAGCAAGTGAAATGTTGCATTAAAAGTAGGCTCCTGAATGCCATGCCACTATAAACCTCGGTCGATCTCTTTTTTCATGTTTGCTGAAGATAATAAACCTTGAATTTTAGAGTCATTCTTTTATTGTTTTCTTCAATTGTAAAAAATCGCAAATAGCTTTGCATTGAATGACGTGCAATGTTCCCAGCGTATTTATTGTCCCCCTCCCACCTTCCTACAAAATCTTAACTTAAGAGCAACCAGACCAGGACAGGAATGGTTTTACTCTTTAAAGGGAAACAAAAATTAATGATCTGGAAAGCTATGTAGACTATCTAATGTTATCTATCACCTGCCCACAAAGAATTGCTCACGTCTAAAGCGTAAAACTTGAGACTAGGAAATACAATAAAAGCTTGTCCGTACCTATGGAACACACATATGTACAGAAAAATAAGGAAATTGCTATGACTCATCATGTCTGCAGTCCTCAAAGTTATGGTTCCTTTCTCCTCCCTTTCTCCCCAAAAACGTATTGCTTGAAATGCAAGTGGAAGAGACATTTTAATTAGTACTTCAGTTTACATTTTTTGGCATTTATAAATTTCAAAATGTCCCTTCTTATAGGTACCTTTCTGTTTAATTTAGAATGGAATTGCCTAATCTCATGATATGATGAAATCAAAGTATGTACTTCGTCATTTGCATGTACGCCAATAAATTTAATCCTGTTGGTAAAACTAAACTGACTTTTTTAATATTTGGGGGAACTTAGGGTCTGTTCATTTTCTACTGTAGTGAAAGTGAAATTCATGATAACTTACACATGACTTGCAATAAGCAAGTTGCTAAAACAAAATATTTGCATCTATCATCAGTCAATCCTTTGCCTATTAGATCTTCCTGAAGTGTTTGGATCTCCTGGTGAAAAACTTTGTTCCTTAGTAAACCTAGGCCATATTATTTATTTACGCGTACAATGTGTTTCAGGGAAAACCTTATGCGGAATTGATTGGGTTTTACCCAACTTTACCATAAATATAGTCGGATTAATTAATGAGACATTCATCTCTCCATATAACCATTATTCAGAAATAATTAATATGTTTTAATAGAAAATTGGTTTGAATCTACTTTACCATACCAACAACTAAGAGTTATTCATTCATAATAACATTCTAAAATCTAACAATTACAACG
>JAHZNI010002601.1:6765-24089 GCA_027744415.1 Seira ritae
GCATATAAATTATAGTTAGTGGTATTTGTTTTTTTAATCTTTCACAAATGTACATAGTAAAAGTTTGGAATTGAAATTCTAAAAAAGTTTATTAAATGCGTAAAGTGCTTTTTATTATTGAAATGTCGATTATGTTTAATGTTATAATGCTACTCTACTCTATTGTTTTACTTATTTGATGATGTTCCATATTCTAAAATCGTTCATTATAAATTCTATATACTTTATGTCCTTAAAACTAGTTGTCCTTGTTTTTATTCCGTAGTTTTATAACTTATGTTCTTGGCATGTAGTTTTTATTGTCAATCGTGAAATATTGATTACAAATAACCTTTTCCTTAATAAGAAGTAGTTTACGTTTACATTATACTAAGCTAAGGTGTCAAATCTTGCAAAAGTCCATATTGACTCCAAAACGTTTGTAAAAAAAAGAAGTAGATGAATAAAAAAAATGCTTAAATATAATTGTAAAATTTTAAAATTGCATTTAATAATGTCTTCACTCTTCAGAGTCCTCAGTATTGCATATATATTTTGCATTACATTACATCTCATATTCATATTCTGAAAGTGTCTCATTCTTCAAGTTGCACTATAGACTTGTTACTTGGCCAATAACTGAAAACTGAGTCATCATAAAAGAGGTATTAAATCCACCATGAATTAAGTAAACAAAGAAATTACACCAAACAAGCGCAAGTGCATTTGAATTTTGCTCCCACGGTGTACTAGGTCAGGCGTAAAAAAGCGTTTAAGAGCACTTTGGTTACCCTCGATGATGCTCATGTGAATCAAGCTCTCTGCTTGCTGTTCATCTGATCTCTGAACAAATGAAATGAATGCAAAAATGCTTTTACAGCATAACATCAACATTGCAATGGCATTGAGAATTGAGAAAGTTGAGCTGAAAAGAAATGATGAATGTTTTGGTCAAGGTTGCTCCTCTTCATCTTGGTCTTACTGCTGCTGGTGGTGGTGGTCTGTAGTCTGTTGAGTTAGGTTAAAAATCTTGTCATTTGCAACAAGCCTTGTGGATGTGGAACCTAGTGAGTTGGCTTACATGATCGCCACTTTCGCCATACAGCCGTGGTCGTCCGACTAGGAGCAAATAAGCCTATGTCAGTAATTTATTGTGTCAGTCAGGAGGTGGTAGGTTTATAGAATTATAGGATTAGTATTAGGATTAACTAGGATTTATGAAGTATTAACTAGGATGACCAAATGTAAAATGATTTCCTGTGATTCAAAATTGATGAACAAGTTACAGGAAATCACCTTCACCATTTCACGCAGCCACAAGATTCTCAAACTCGTCATAAAAAGTTTGGAATAGTATTTTGCGCCTTTGCGGTGTCAATTGAAGCTATAATTAAAACCCGAAACCGGTGAAACTTTAGATCGATTCCTTAAGACGGAAGTGAAAGTTTTGATAAATATATGAATGACTATTGTGATCTAGTCTGGCCTGACTTTAGATTTAGATGCGATGTAAAGTTTTTAGTGTAAAGGTCGGACAGAACTTTCGACCAAAAACTTTCATGGCGAGCGGTTGGGTCGTCCCGTAACATTTATACCCATTTTGGGCACAAACATTTAGTTTACTAGTGATTGGTGGTGATAGCGGGAGCGAAAGTCGACATTTTTGTTTTTTACATTGGAAACTTGAGTCACCCGGAGGAGTCCTTACTTACTTAATGCAAACGTAAGTTTACGGTTCGTAAATTACGAAGGCGTTTTAACATGTAATTGTTAATATTACCGAGATTTGAATGTTTTTGTGTGCTTTCTATTTGGTATTGTTGATTAATTGAATGAATATGCTTGGAACGGAAGTTTGAAGTTTGTTTGCACTTCCTGTGGGGTATAATAGCTAGGAAAATAGTGACACGAAGCCAGTTGCCTTTCAGATTTCATGATTGAAACATTATTATTTTTCAGCTCATGATGGACCTCAAACGGATATTCGTCGTCGGAACCGCAGGGTTCGTAGTAGTCTGCCTTGGACTATTCTACGTTCTGACGAATTCACTAAGATCAACAGGCAGAAGTCCAGTAAGTTATTTTAAGAAGAGCTATCTTGAAGATAAAACTAATATATCGTGGGAAAATGCACGAATTAATTTGTATGTGCTTAATTGCCTTAATTTTGTCTTTAGTTGGATATGGACAATGTACAAGCTAAACTGAAGCAACTAGAATCTGCAGTTTCAAATCACCGAGAGTCTATGAAGGAAATAGAGCAGTTAGCGTTCGGAAATGATGTAGAATCTCCTCAACTAGCAATTCAAGATCAAATTGATGGAGAATTGCCCCGTCCATTAAGACCACAAAAGAAATTCTATTCTGGAGATAAGTCCGCAGAGGCTGGACAGCATAATAAACCACGCATATGCTCAGCGTCCTATGGCATTGACGAGGCTGCCAAGTCCAAACTTAACGTTAGTATAAAACAGAGTTAGAACAATTAAAGGAAACAACCATCAAGTTTAAAACTTCAATAATTAAATTACTAATTATTGCTGATTTGTCTTGCTTGTTTGTAGATGTTGGACATTTACGAAATTATGAAGTTCGACAATCCCGATGGCGGAGTATGGAAACAAGGATGGAATGTTCAAGCAGATAATTCTCGTTTTACGGAGCAAAATAAATTGAAAGTTTTCGTTATTCCTCATTCTCACAATGACCCGGTACATACCACAAAGAACATGTTTGAATATGATCGTATGCAAATACACACCTTTCCATAATTATTATTTCCTGTGCAATGTGTAATCTAACTTTTTTGTTGCATTTTAGGGGTGGATCAAAACTTTCGAGAGATACTTTACTGATCAAACAAAACATATTCTAGATCACGTTTTGGAAAACTTAGATAAGGATGAGCATGTGAAATTCATTTGGGCCGAAATATCTTACTTTAACTTGTGGTGGAATGAGTTGTCTGAAAAGGATAAAAATCGAGTGAAAAGGTTTGTAATTGATTGTTTTACTTTCAATAATTTATTAATATTGTTTCAACTGAGACCCCGTTTACAAAAAGATTTGGTAATTTTGCCTTCGCAGGATAATTGGTAACCGTCAGTTAGAATTTGTCACTGGAGGGTGGGTCATGCCTGACGAAAGTAGCCCGCATTATTATTCCATCCTAACTCAACTTATTGAAGGCCATCAATGGCTTTTTCATCATCTTGGCTACATTCCTAGGTATTGTGAAAAAAATGGTGCAAAAATCATTTAGTTTGTGCAAGGCTGTCCAGTTTACAATAATAATTTTAATTAATTTTTTGTCGTAGAAATGGCTGGTCAATCGACCCATTTGGAATGTCGCCGACGATGGCCTACTTCCTACGTCGGGCGGGATTGAACAATATGCTGATACAAAGAACGCATTACTCTGTGAAGAAACATTTGGCCAAGCTGCAAGAATTAGAATTTAAATGGAGACAGTCTTGGGGTGAGTTGAGTTTATCCTTCTTAGAATACTGAAATTATTGTTCTAGCATTCTTTGTCGACGTACTTAAACATATTTCATTGAATAGATTCCCAAGGCAAGACCGATATACTTTGTCACATGATGCCGTTCTACAGTTACGATGTTCCACATACTTGTGGTCCTGATCCAAAAGTTTGCTGTCAATTTGACTTTAAAAGAATGTCTGGAGTTTCCAGCATGTCATGTCCTTGGCGTGTTGCTCCACAGCCAATTATAAATCGGAACGTGAAGACACGGTAAGAAAAATAGAGATGTTGAAAACTGAAAGGCCAATCGATTATCGTTAAATTTCAAAATATCAAAGCGACTTTGTTCATTGTTTTAGTTCGCTGACGTTGCTGGACCAATATCGTAAAAAGGCTATGCTATACAAAACAAATGTTCTGCTTGTTCCTCTCGGGGACGATTTTCGGTGGGAGGATCAACCGGAATGGACAGCTCAAGTTAGCAACTACCAAAAGATATTCGATTTTATCAACTCGCATCCAGAACTTCATGCAGAGGTAATTCTTTGAAAAACGTTATTGGCTTTTTCTGTGATTTTACTACCCTTATCCTGAAAGTTTTACTTGTTCACTTACCATTTACCTATGCTTATTTCACAGGTCAAGTTTGGAACGTTGGATGACTATTTCAAGGCACTCAACACGGAAATTGCTGAGCAAAGGTTCTCACCATCAGTATTAACGGGAGACTTTTTCACATATGCAGATAGAGATGACCACTATTGGTCTGGATATTTTACATCTAGACCATTTCATAAATCGATGGATAGGGAGCTCATGGCTAACTTGAGGTAAACTTTTAAGAAAGAAGAAATCAACAACTTTATCCTCTATAACATAAACTGTTGGAAAAATTGTTTGGAAACAGTTCTACAAACAAAATTGTTTCAGAAATGTTAAAGTTCACGTTTTCTTTTTGACTGACTTCTCTAGATGTGCCCAAATCCTGTTTTCTATCATGTGTGCTGAAATAACACGCGAGTTTCCCAATGCTCTTGAATCTCCATTCGTGAAGAATCTCTTAGGAAATCTCATAGTTTCTCGTCGTCATCTCAGTTTGTTTCAGCATCATGATGGAATCGCTGGAACTGCAAAAGATCATGTTATGGTGGACTATGCAAACAAGTAATTAATTATAATTTGATATGCGCAACCCATCAATGTCTCATATTTAGATGTAGTTCTCATGTTAATCTGCGCTTTACTTTTCAGGCTGTTTGATGGCCTTAAAAAGACGAATCATGTCATGCAACAAAGCCTACATGTTTTAACCCACTTCAAAGATCCTGCTTTTGAGCTTGTCAAAGTCACCGATGAATCTCAATATATGGAATCTACTTACGACAAAGAGACGTATTATAAATTACCTCATTTTTCGTTACTTGTGATTGACAAGGATGTTCCCTATCGATTGCTGACTGTTTTTAATCCAATCGCACAAAAGCGATCTCAACTCGTGAACGTTTATGTTTCAACGTACCGTATTACTGTACGTTTGGTTTGATATCTATTTTCCTAACAAACAAAATTGACAATTATCAATATAATTAATAATTAGTTTTAATAACTAATAACCCTTGTAATTCGTAGGTACTTGATATAAACGACATCAAAATGGACTTTGAAATTCTACCAGTTTTTGAAGAAAAGACTAAAATGTCACACAGCCTGTTTCAGCTCTCCATTCTAGTTGAAATGGACCCATTGTCGGCAAAGAACATTAAAATTCAGTATTCGGAGTCTATTACGTGAGTTACAAGTGTCAGCGCTTAAATGTTAATAAAATCAAATTTTGTCTTCATGTAATTTTTCTGTTGCAGGGATATTGATGTTCCCAAAATCTACGTTAAAAATTTCGCGTCTCAAATTAAGAACAATGACAAGTTTGTCATAATTCCAATTGAAGAAAACACGCCCGTTAAGATAACTAATGGTCACATAAGCGTCAACTTCGACAAGAATGGATTTGCGGAGTCTGTAGAAGTCGACAAAAAGACTCACCCTTTCAGCATTGGCATGTTTAAGTAAGATACGTCAGATTTAGAAAGAAACAACATAATAGGAAGTTTTCGTGCTAATAATCATTGTTTGTTTCTTTTACAGATACGGAGCAAAAAATCGCCCAGAGACCTCTGGATTGTATTTGTTCATTCCAGATGGGGAAGCCACTCCAATTAATGCCGTCAATCCTTTTATCCGAATCGTCAAGGGAAGACTGCAGAGCTACGTGGAAGTTTGGCTGGAACAAGTTGTTCATAGAATAACACTATATAGCCATCCCGGTAAGGCACTTTTTCTGTTCTCAGTGCTCACCACCGCAGTCCTAGTCTTTCCTAAGCTCATTAAATCTGTACGATGTTAAATTTCCGTTTTACCAGGACTTGAGAAATATTCCGTGGAAGTAAAAAATGTTGTGGATATTCGACACGAACGGAATTTCGAAATCATGATGAGACTTCAAACCTTAATCAAATCTGGGGACATCTCATACACCGA
This sequence comes from Seira ritae, assembly GCA_027744415.1. NCBI lineage: Eukaryota > Metazoa > Arthropoda > Collembola > Entomobryomorpha > Entomobryidae > Seira > Seira ritae. Next base: position 12,764 of record JAHZNI010002601.1, read on the forward strand.
CCTCAATGGTTTCCAGGTTGGCAAAATACGAAATCTGTGCAAGCTTTGGTTATTGGATGCGATGTGAATTCTAAACGTGTAATATCATTTATTTTGTAGATGATTAGAAGAAAGCGATTTGCTAAGTTGCCTCTTCAAGCAAATTACTACCCAATGCCAACTGCCACGTATATTGAAGACTCTGATCTACGGATGACCGTGCTTAGCAAACAGCCTTTGGGAACAGCTAGTCTTTCATCTGGAGAAATTGAGGCAATTTCTTGTTCTTCGTTTAATTTTAATATTTCAATCAGACTACCGTGGTTTAAGTTTTTATTAATTTAAAATCGCTTCCGAAATTAGGTCATGATGGACCGAAGATTGAATCAAGATGATAATCGCGGAGCTGGCCAAGGATGTCTTGACAATACGGAAACTCTGAGCACATTCAGAATTTTGTTTGAAACTCCCGACTGCGAAGACAGGGATGCTTCCTCCAAGCCGCCCATGCTTTCTCTTGCTGCTCAAATGACCCTTCATTCCTTGTTGAATCCCTTTAGAGCCTTCTCAGGGCCTGCAGAGCCCACCCCAACTGCATTTTCTGGAATTGAAGACTATACTATTTCACCAAATCCAGAAAATCTCGCTTGTGATGTTCAGCTAGTCGATATGCCTATGTTGCCGTCGTATGAAAATTCACTGGAGGACGATAGTTACGTCCCCACTTCCCAAGTTGGATTCCTTTTACATCGTGTGGGCTTTGATGCCAGATATATGAATGGGATCCCAATTTCAGAGTGCAGCACGGACGAGTCTATTCTCGGCCATGTAAGTGTATTTCGTTGATTTGATTGGTTTGTTTTTTGTTACCATTTAAGATTGCATCAATTCGAATTTGTGTTTCTTTTCCAGTTCCATTTACTTGACATGACAGGACGAGTATTCCAGCCAAAAATTCAGCAAATGACATTGTCTTTCATTCATGAAGGTAAATCGTTGTATATCAACGAGTCAACTCTATTGAAGCCAATGGAAGTGTATGGCTTCATGATGAAATTTCAGTTAGAAAAGCCTTCAGACAACGACCTAGCTCCCAATAATAATAATGTTTTATAGTTAGGGAAAGTAGATCTAAAGGGTAAACAAACATTGATCTGATTCAAATCCTGACAATTGCAATTTTGCGAAAACAAAATGTAGATCTGATAGTACGTATATTTAAGGAAGAATTTGTATTATGAGAGTGTTTCATAAAATTCACGCTGCATACTTTTCCGGTGTTTTGTGATATGATATAAAATATTGTATTGTAGGATGACAATTTGTAAATTTCAATGTAAATATGTACCGAGTTTTGACTTCTAGAGATGCTATAATCGCTTGATGTTTATACAAAAGGCGTTACCGTCAGATCTAGTTAGTTACTGTAAATCGTAATAATGAATTATAGACTTACCATTTCAATGACATCTTTACATACCAAAGAATGTGACAGTACGAATACCTACTTGTTCGTACCATCCCTGTGAAAAATAAGTTTTGTCGGTGATTAAATTATTTAAGTGTAAACTTGCCTTGTAAGCATATAGCCAAAAGCTGTAAAAGATTTTGTTTGTTTTGCCGTAATCGTAATCTTTAAAAGACTTGAAGACTATACTTCATTGAACTAGCCACAATATTTTCAGCTGTATACGCTATAATACATACTGCAAAAAATATGTATGAGAAAGAGGCAAAAAGTATTTAACTTGTGTTTTTAAAAATAATTAGTTTTCAAGAAAAGTGCAGCATTTGTAATTCAATTCCTCTATGTCCATTATGCCTAAAAGCACGTTCGAGTGAAGTTCAATTAGACTGTTTTAAAGATTGGTTTGTTCCATAATATTAAATTCTTTGTGCATGTAACGTAATTGAAAAGTGCTTTCAAATTGATTTTGCAACTCTCAATTTGTATTTATTATTATTTTGTGGATTATTCATGTAACCATTTGAATTATGAAGTTAGTCTCATAATTGAGTTGTGAATTGTGATATGTATTTGTTCTATGTTGTTATTTAAATTGTTAAATAAAAACGTGTTGTGCAATAAATTATTCGTAAACGAAATTCATAAAGAACATGTTGAAATTGAAAATGAATAAATTGACCTTCTTTTAATATATTAACATTTTCTTTATCGGAACAACTAATAAGGAAAATAAGCTGCTTGATCGTTGCTAATTATTTTGAAAAGATCTAACAAAACAGGGTTACTTTTAAGCTTTAGATAATTCTGTAGATAAAAACCTATGATTTTTGTACTTTCTCTCTATCAAATCCATATTTTTGTCTGCACTATTCCTTGAAATCTCAAATGATTCATTTCCAAATGACCTAGGGCAGAGTTTGCTTTGCGGTTGAAAATGATGGTGCATCGTTAAATTCTTGAATCCTGCAAATGATAAGAAATGCGGACATCAGTTTTCTAAACAAGCTCTTTTTAGCGCATAGTTTGGTCCCTGAGTCCCTGACGAACCTTAAATGGAAATCGAAATAGGGTGCGGACAAGAAGTACAAATACAAAGTGTACACTTAACAAAACTCTAATCACAAAAAAAAACAAAACATTTTTTATTGTTTTTTACTGGTCATAAACACACGGTAATATTCAAATGCGATCAAAAAATCTACATTATAGAATGCGACGCATAGGGGCAAAATACGTATTTTCATGAGATACGGAATAACAGAACAATATTTTTCTTTCCACGCACGGGGGAGACAACATTAAAATGTTATCGTTATACTTATAAAATGTATCGTTAATCACAAAAACTGTATATGTAGTTGAAAAAAGTTTTTCATACGAAAAAGAACGATTGACACAAAAACGCAAAGAATCAACATTGAAATCTCTTAAAAATTATTTACATTTGAAAGATAGCATACAAATGTAGGTATTTGGTATTTAGAAAAAATTAGGAAAAAGGAGGAGGGGCCTACTGGTTTCTGAACTAAAGTTTTAACAAAACAGATACATATTAATTCTCCTATGCAGCTTTTTGCATACATTAAAGTTGAGTAAACCACACCTTAAATAATTATTTGCTCAGTTTTTATTATGCATGCATTTGTTTTCTTAAAAGTTAACTCATTCGCACATTCTCACTCGAATAAAGACTTCATATCATCATTAGTTCACAATACGCACACATAAATAAACCGTAACTAATTATTCCTAAAAGAGGTATGAATAATGAGCAGATCTTTTTGTTGGACAGGAAGGGAAAAGATGATATCAATGAATGCGTACAACTTAAAAATTGGGACTGCGATTGGAATTGGAGCGGGGACTTATTTTCTCGTAGAGGTGAAAGTGGATATCTCTGTTTCGGAAGCATTTAATCTAATAGTTTTGAAAGCCATATTTTACCACAATCAATCCGTCACTCAGTCACTATAATTTTACTTTTTAAAATCACATTAACCTTTAAAACCTTTATCTACATAAGAATTTTATGTACATTCAATAGGTTGACATTTTGGGGTAACGCAAGATCAAGTTTATAAACAAAGAAGAAGGGAAGAAATACAATTTGTTCGTAGCAAACTAAGGCAAAACAAAAAAAATATTACCATACATTTTCATTTCATTGATTATCACAACAAAAATGCACTTATTAATTTGCATTTAGCTTGTAAATTATCATCCATAATGGACCATCACACATATTTAATAATACAATAACACATCGATTTTGCATTGAATTTATAAAATGAAAATCCATAAAAAGCACACATGAAGACCCCAAGTTACTGAAATTAAATCGAGAATTAAAACAAAATGTCATACGATTAATTGAAATCAATTCATGATCAGTAAAACATTTTTATCTTCTGTCGGACTTGACTCATCAGGTTTGTTTTATTTGTATTTGATATTTAAGCTTATAGGTATTTAGTATTTATATACATTTTAATGTTAATCGGTTAAACCTAACTGCATTGCAGATTAAAAGTCACATATTTTCCTCTCGCGTATATTTTGTTTTTATCTCACTACTGCGGTCATCATAATCATGATTATTAGATTATTAAAGAACTAGCTATTGTAACACACGTGCGGACTTCACATTGATTAGAATTAGAATAATAACGGCATGATTTTGTTGAAAACGAAAAAAAAACAAACAAAACACGATAGTTAAAGTTAAAATTGATTATAGCGATTAAATACCAGCGGACGTTGCTCTTTTCACTTTCGATTTGCCCTTATCTTTCTGCCAATTTGACTTCTTCCCTTGACCCTGAGAATTCACATAATTCGCATTGAATTCATTTCTACGCTGCCGATCGCGATGCTGCTGTTGGACAGTTTCTTTGGAGGAGGGAAACTCATGGCTTTCGTGCTTCATCTTTGAAGGGGATCGGTTTTCTTTCCCTGTATTTTGCTGACGTTGTTGTTGTTGCCCGTTTCCATTTCGCATGTCGTTTCTGGCACCATTGCTTTTCGAACTCGTTTTACTGTTTTTCACGTATCCACTTTCTCCAGTTACGGGGGATGAACTTCGTTTATTAGGAACCTGGTTCTCTTTTCCAGGACCCGGCCCAGGGACGACGGGTGGACTCCTTCTTTTCTCATTTTGCTTACCTTTAACATTTTCAAAAACCTTGTTACTCTCAAAATTCTTTATCTTCTTGCTTGCCTTACTCCATGCTTTCTCACTCTTTACTTGACCATCACCACTGCTTCCGTTATTATTATTTATTTTAGTATTGGTTTTTTGTTTACCCTGCCTAACTTTCTGCTCTTTTGCCACTTTCTGATCGCGTTTCCCACTTTTTCCTGTATCTACTTTATTGGTTGCGGCCTGAGCCTGGAATTTCTTCCCAGTGCTATCACTGTTACTAACGGACTTCTCCCCCTGCTTCTTTGCTTTGGGAAGAGTGGGCAATGTTTTATTTGGTGGAGCATCTCTCTTAGTCCTAACAGAAGAGCGATTGTCAATCTTTGCGTCCTTTTCTGAAGTTGACAATTGTTCGTTTCCATTGTCCGAAGTGTTGTCTGGAGAAGGCGGTGGCTGAGATCTCACTAAGGTTTTACTGGAGTCAACATTTACGATTGGATCTACCGAGTCAAACTTACCAGCAGGATTTTGACTTGTGCTCGCAGTATCCTCCGTCCTCTTTGGGGATGAACTTTTTTTTCCTACTTTCACATCTTCCTTCTTGTGTACAATATTCTTCGTCTCCTCCGGCTTTGCGCTTGCTACCGTCTCTAAAATAATGAGGTCATCGGAGGCAGACGACTCAGGCTGCACATTTTGAACATCTTCCAGAGTAGTTTCTCCATCAGTTTCAACAGCATTCGAGATTGGAATGTTTAAATCGAGATCTATATCTAAAATATCCTCGTCATCTTCTCGCTTTTTCTTTATCCGCTCATTGAATCCTGAGTCAACTGGTTTTTTCTCGAATTCTAGATCTCTTCCCTGGTTAGTTAAATCCGGGTTGGGTTCCGTAGAAAATGGATAGTAGAATACGTCTTCGTACGTGCGCTCTTCCTCATCTTCAAAATAAAAAAAAATATAAAATATTCTTGTAGTATGCTTAAGTCACAATTCAAATTAAGGTTCGTTAGCTTTCTAATTTGTTACCTTCTTCATCGCCAAATATGACATGCACAGGGTCTGCGACCTTGTCCTTTGCTAGGTCAATAAACTTCTGCCATGATTCCTTGTACCTCGCCCTGAGAACACTTCTTTCCTCAATCGTATACTCCTGAGGTAATCTCCATTTCAATCGGTTATACTTCCCAGCCTCTCTCAACCTCTTCCTCTCGTTCTTAACAAACCTTCGCTGAAATTCTTTAATTTGTTGAAAGGTCTTTTCGATAAGACGGACACTATCTAGCCTTTCCTCCTTATCTGCCTCGGACTCTTCTATATCTTCGGCGAAAATAGATTTTTCTTCCTTCTTCTCTCTCCTCGATCGTTCCAAACTCTCTTCCGCTTCTTTCATCTCCACATAATCCGGAGTCTGCTCTATGGCATCAATTAGACCATCAAGTAAAACTTCATCTGCCTCCCTCTCGGCCTCATCCTCCTTTCCATCTAGAGGCAACTCCATGTTCAGGTCTCCATCATCGTGATGAATACGCTCATCATACAACAAAGACGAAGTATCCGACTCCGTTTCCTCTTCATCGGGAATCATGAGGACCCCTTGCAACTTTCGAGTATTATTCTCAAACTTGTCAATTTTTTGAGATAAGCGATCAAGCGTGTGTACAACTTTACTGAGAGTTTCAGCGTGAACTCTATACTTGGGATCGATGATTGGCTCGACCCGCTTTTTCGGCGGAATAATCTGTGGCTCCTTTGTTTCTTCCATTAACATCGGTTTTTCGGTAGAGCTAAAACTATGATCATCACTTTCATTCTCATCTGGAATAATCTGCTTCGTTGAATCCGTAGTAGTAGTTGTAGGTATGAAGGCTCGTTTATTAGGCAGTGTACTGTCCGTTGATCGATCAGGGATGATTGGAGATGGAGTTGTTGTGGTCGGAATAGTTCCCGCATGAATTGGGCTCTTTTCGGGAGCTTTTGCGTGGTGATGATGTTGAGATTGCTGAGATGCTTTGAATTCTGCTTCACATTCTTGATGCGCTACTAGATTTCCGAGACCAAGGCCAATGGCTAGGACGACGGCGATCAAAAGACAAAACGTCAGTTTTTGATTGATTCGTCGGTTTTCCTGGAAGGTGTAGCTCCTTGGTCCCTTGTTCCAAATAGGCTAAAGAGAAAAACATTTGCATTTTTATTTTCCAAGAAAAACTATTAATAATAATAAAAATGTAATTTTGAGTTTTGCAAGCAAGAAACAATACCTTACCCCATCATCAAGAACGGGAGCATTCGATAAGGGATCCGTGCTCGAGCCAGAGCTCATCATGCTTGAGACCATCTCCGGAGTTAACTTTTTCACCTTCCTTTTCCTTACACCTTCATTATTTCCCTCAGCATCGACTTCCGCTTCTGTATCATCCTCATCATCTCCGGTAACTCCATTGTCATCCGGAAAATCTCCCTCCAATTCGATTTCTCCCCTTTCCACAGCATTGGTCACCTCAGACGCCCAATTCTCAATAACAGACAATTTCCTGGCTTTTGGGTCCTCATCCGAAGCTGTGGAGTTGATGGACTGCAGTAAAGTTGTGGAAAGAACATTTCCTTCGTCATTGATAACCACTGTACTGTTCCCAGCAGAGGAGCCGTCTTTTGTCGTATTTTCGTCATCTTTGTCAATTTTCGTCTCTGCTTTGTTTTCAGATTTGTCTTGTGACAGCAACGTTGCTCCTGCGGCGGCATTCGCCAACGCTTCTGCTTTTTGGGCGGCTGCCAATTCCTCCTCCTCCACTTCACTCCAGTTCAATGCCTCAATACTGCTGGTCTCGTGATCCTCGTCTCTAGTCTCATCTGTAGTGCCAGCTTCCGCCGGATTTGTACTCGGGTTCAGTAAGCTTGAGTTATCTTGATCGGGCTCACTTTGCGGTGATGTCACGTTGGAATCCATGATGCAGATTAATTACTGTGACGGATATGCTTTCTTACGTAAAAGTAGACCCGACGCGATTATCCAAGCTCGGGCCACTAGAGCTATTCCTGGGCGCACTACAGACAGGATGCTGAAACAAAGGAAAAGAACACGTCAGTTTTACACGTCAACTTTCACCATCTCTATTCTTTATTCATGATGACGACGACACGATGAATGGACTTAACAAAAATGCAACGACCACAACACAGTCTGAGTCTAAACTGAACATTCTAGATCTAGATTCCTTACATGACCGTAGACTAAAATATCCAAATTACTGCATTTTTTATTATATTGGTAAAATTAAGAATGATTATCAATCATTGGAAAGTGATAAATATTTGTTTTGAATGCACGTGAAAAAGTTTACTGTCAAACAGACGATAAAACTGCTTTTTTATCTGTATCACTATACTTAAATAGCCGCTCCAACAAAATAGAATAATGTCAATGTCCATTTATTTAGCCAAATGACATGCAACATGACTCTGATTTACGAACTCAGCAAAAGCGACTGACTGGACTCGACCAGATAAGAAACGATAAGCAACGTTCACGCCTCAACATTTCACCTTTCCTGTCATGTCCTGGTCCTAAGACAATACATATCTGCGATTTTTCACCTTATCATATTTCCATTTTACAGTATTATGTAATGCAAAGTTTTGCTGTGTGATTAATTTTAATTTAATGTTAAATGCCATTGGGTCGATGCCTGAACTCACGTAGGCTATTCGTGTTCCAGCCAGATCCTGATACCTTATCTATCATATCATCAGCCATTAAATGCAGATATTATGGCAAATTATATTATGTATGCATAACAAAATATAAAAATGCCTAGTTAACGATCCGCCACGGGTAAAGAATAAAATGCTTAATTACCATTAATTACTTATTTTCTGGTGAGCCATTATGAAAAGCCTACCTGTCAAAAATTAAGACAAAAGAATTGGGTCCGAATCTTTGGTTAAAATTCTAGAACGAATATATTTTATGTCAAAATGTTGGTCAAGGGAAGCAACTCAAAATTATCAAATCAACATAGATAACGCGTCACAGATGGATATTTCTCCAGTCCCTGTGATTTGTAGACGATTGGTTTTCTGTTAACAGATTTCACACTTGACCTTTGGACTCCCTCACGATTGTCAATAAACAAACCAAATGGAACAGAAGACGAAAGAAAAACTGGTCATGTCCTTCACTCCACTCCACATTTTGGCTTCGGCAAGTTATTATGTAAATAAATGATGTGAAGATTCAGATTACATACCTTCGGAATTTTGGCGACAATGATAAAGCTTTGGATCTGGATGTGGATGGATACGCTATATAGCTAACGCCTGCTATTGATTAGCTTCTTTTTTGTGACTTTGCTAAAAAAAATCTTGTCCCATTACTATTCTTATTTTTCTGCAGCATTAATTACACTTACACTTACCTTACGCAATGCTTAAATTAACAACCACATAAATTGCGTCCGATATCGGACTGACTAGTCAGTGGTCACAGTCAGTCATGTCATGACTATGAATCAGAGAATCGTTGTTGTTTGATATTGATGAAACAAAGCAAAAACCTATTCTGTCTGACGCTTTTTTTGCCTTTATTTTGAAGCGAGGAACAAACCTGAACCTAACATGTAAAATACAAACACGTAGATTTACACGTGCATTAGCGCTTTTCACTAGCAAGTTTTTCTTACATGCAAACTTAATGCAACCTGTTCTCATCGCGCCGTAATTTTTTTCGAATTTGCAACCCTAATGGATTCATGGGGTTAAATAAATATTGCATGATTAAATTAAATTAATTAGACAAGCTAGACTTCTCTACTCTTCTAGATAATTCACAGGTTTAGATGAGAGTCACCAGACGAGTTTGGAAAACATGATTTTCCAAGTCTCACGCACTGATTTTATAATATCATCAAAGCTCATATACTTATTTATTTGCATTCTGCTTTGTACAAATACTACGAGTTGTGGGATAAAAGGCTATAAGTTCAAGGTAAACTGATAAAGTTTTATTACAAACTGGATGATTTCCTTGTTTAAATGTAAAACAATGAGATTAAAACACCAACATGACCAAAAACCAATGCCCTGACCTGCCGCCTCTCTAACTCAATCTCAAGATCAAAACTCGAAATATATAGCTTTTACTAGTTTCACGCTCAATCGATTAACTATCGGTATTAAGTATTCACTGATATATTACTGCTGCTGTTTATAGTAACAACGAAAGAGACCTCAAAAATATTTTCCTTATTGACAAACATGATAAAAAGACGATACAAATAGATGCAATAATAATTCATTCATTCCATAAATAAAGATTGATTCTCGTCTTGATTCAAATGAATTGATTCGCCAAACGAATTTTATCACGAAGAATGTAAAAAAGTTAGATATTATAAATGGTACGCCTTATATGTGTCTATTCATAGGTACAAAGATGATATCTATACTTTTTTTTAATTTTGGCCTAAGCTTTGGTTGAGCCCCGCGTTATGCCGACCTTTAACGCTTTCATGGAACTACAAAAGAAACGCCAAACTACCAGATTAAAAATTAAAACTACTGCCCTGCCATTGTTGTGATTATGAACATGAATTCGACCGATTTTGTTAAATATGGCTTTTGAGTAGCGAGTCAGTCAAAAGGTCAAATACTATCATTTATTGTATTGGTGACCGGATAAAACTATTTCTAAAATCTATGATTTGTGATATTTCCAAATTTTTAGTCAATCTTAAAAGACTGTCACTTGCACTTAAAATAACTTACCTTACCGGTTTTTTCAAGTATGTCTACTAATTTTTACTTCAAACTAATGTGTCACAATCAATAGTTGTTTCCATTTCACAAAAGTTCTACCCCTCTTATCAATTTTTATTTTTCCGAAACTGTTTAGCTTAGCCGAATCTTTAAGCTAATCCTCGTTTATGAATACTTTAGAAGGCACATTACATTGATTCTCTATCTTAACGAGACAAGTGTTGCGGCACAAGTGCATACACTAAGAACTAAACTGATAATCTCGTGGTTTTTTATAATCATCGGTCTCTCGTGTGGTCTTGTTTTTGTTTACTGACTTTCCATTCAACGAGATCTTCATACTAGGGTTTGCAAAACAATATTTTCTTGATAATATTATTGAAAATTCGATAGCTAAGCAACGTTTTCAAGATCTTGGTTTGAATCAAGATGTTATCAAGACTTGGTAAGGATATTATGATTTTGAAATGTCATGTGAAGTCTTCATATAGCTTGGGCTGACAAGTTTCTTGTATATTTCAGGGAGTTTCTATAAAAAAACTTCGGTAAAAATTGATTGTTTGAGAACTCCTCCCCATGTCAGGCTCTTATTCACAGGTTAATACATGACAGGATAGGAATGTCAATGTAATGTCGAGGTCATACCCCTGCCCTCTCTATTTAGGAACCATTCATAAAGTACGGTACGCGGGGGGAGGGAGTGGTCTGGGTCTTGCATATCTTGCCCATGTTAAATGTCCTATCCTGCAACAGTGACAGGAGGGAGGGGATGGTCAAAATAGTCCTTTATGAATTTATCTTTTATGATGTACTTTATGAATGGTTCCTAATACCGAAGTTTATTGAATATTCATGAATTAGCAATCATGATTTGAATTGAAAAAGATTCTCTGCGTTTGTATTGAGCCTAGAGAAACATTGGGAAAAAATGAAACTGTTCACAACATATTGTAGTACAGCAAATTGAGATATGTGTTGAGTAATTT
>JAHZNI010002602.1:0-11148 GCA_027744415.1 Seira ritae
AAGGAAGCTAAAGTACAAATAAGTTAATGCGATGCCCGCATTCTAGTGTGGTGTGGCATGGCATGGCATTTCACCGAAGAAAGCATTAATTCCTCGCTCCAACGCAAATGCTTTTATTTTCAACATGTCATTCTGAATCCATGTTGATGAATAAGGAATGAAAGAAAAAAAATAACCCGTATAGCACAAGATGGGAAATGGAAATGTAGGTATCTGATTGATAGGAAACATAGAAATGGTTTCGAAATGCTTATTTCCTCATACCTAATAATATAGTAAATAGGATGCTGCGCATCTCATTTTACTTATATCATCATCTCATCTTCAAAAAATATAATCCGTTTTCGATCTCCCTGAAAAGATGTGAAAGTGAATGGACGTAGTACATTGAGTTGAGTTGGATAATATGAGATTTGTATTACTTTCGTTGACCAAAGTTAAAGTGTAGATGGAGTATATGAATATAGTATAGTTCATAGAGAATATTAACATTCTTTCTCGGGCTGATGCATTCATTTCTAAGTATTTGCAAAATATCCATTCACGGATCCAGAATCCGGTCGCATCATCGGTCGGTCGGTCGGTCTGTACATTAGGGAAAGACACATCTTCTTTCTCTGAATCTCCTTCTTAACAAAAAAAGAAAGCTGGAAAAGCTGCTGTAATACGATGGAATGATATGATGCTTTTGGAGTTCAAAAAAATAAAAGTTGATCTCTCTCTTTCTCCCACCACTTTACTTTTTTTCTTTTCTCCGCCATTCTCAACTTTCTCCTTTATATTGGAATGAAAGATCGAGGTCATCTCCTTCTTTTCTCCAAATCCGGCTGTATTTATTTCTGTTCGTCCTCTGGTGTTCCATACCAAGAAAGAAATTTGTAGAGGCTTGTGAATGTAAGTTAATCTCAAAGTAAATGTAGAGGCTTGTGAATTCAAATAGAGAGAGAGAGAGAGAGAAAGCGGAGGGAAAAAGAGATTTTTTCTGTGGCGTATTTTTTTGGTTCGTGTACGGGGACTTACAACTATCAAAGGATGAGTAAATATTGGTAGACTCTCTATTTGCCTCTGGTAATTGTAACCTTCTCAAACACACACACACAGAGCAACTATATTTATTTCTGTTCGTCCTCTGGTGTTCCATACCAAGAAAGAAATTTGTAGAGGCTTGTGAATGTAAGTTAATCTCAAAGTAAATGTAGAAGCTTGTGAATTCAAATAGAGAGAGAGAGAGAGAGAAAGCGGAGGGAATAAGAGATTTTTTTCTGTGGCGTATTTTTTGGTTCGTGTACGGGGACTTACAACTATCAAAGGATGAGTAAATATTGGTAGACTCTCTATTTGCCTCTGGTAATTGTAACCTTCTCAAACACACACACAGAGCAATTTTCATTCCACCATCATGTGTATCCGCTTTTGTGTGGTCTTTTTCAAGTTACCAGTTGGCGAGGAAAAAAAATTGAACGATACGATACAATATACAATACAATGAGGAAAAGGAGGGAAAAAATCCTTTTTCCCTTCAGCTTCCCTAATGCCTCCCTGCTTTCTCATTCCCCTTTTTAAAACAGATAAGATGAACTCATGCTTAACTGCGGCTTATCCTAGATAAACTATGTGAAATCATCATGTCACGCTCTATCAAATTGAAAGTGGGATTACGGCAATGCCCTCTTTCCACGACAATTTTTTTTACTGTGTAGCCCCGGCAACATCAACATATGTCATAGTTCTCCTCTTTTCTCTGGGAAAAAGACTTAATCTGTATGTCCACTTGTGGAGTCACGCCTTCAGCTTCGGGAGACTGAACTTGAAAGTACTTCCAGGATTTTTGTTTTGGTGTGTACAGAGTTGATTTCTCATCGGACATTTGCATTTGGCACGTACTACTAGTAGATCGTGTAAAGTTCCATAAAACATCTAGGAAACCATACTCGTGTCGTCTTGGAAGACCACAGCACACAGAATACATACATCAAGTTGGATTTGCTATGATAAACCGCTTTCCGTTCTCCTTCCCATCTCATATTACTACTTACTACCTTTCCATCTCTTGAAAAATGAAAGCGCTCAGATTTTCTTTTAAAGAAAACCGTATGGACAGGCCCGGCGAAGGAGATCTTATTTAAGATTACGTGCCCCAGAAAAGAAAAAAAAATACTTACGGTTTTAATACTTCGTGGTAAGAGCAAGTTCTCCGTTGTGGTGAGACACGACACCAGTTCAAACTTCCTAGGAACTCGAACTGGAGAAAAGGGAGAAAGCTGCTATAGTAAATATAATGTGTGACCGTCGTGTGTCGTAGAGAGACTCTCACTTAACTCCTTTTCCTCTGGATTTTTTTTCTTGGGAGTCATATTACTTTTGCGAAAAGAGACTGTTATATTTTTTTCCAATGGCACAGCGCCACAAGTAGCATAAGGGAAACTTTTTTTCTGCGGTTTGGTTTCGAGGGAAGCAGCTCAGATTCCTGGCTTCCGAAAATCGATATGAAATTCAACAGCTAGTTTTCCCCCCTCAACGCGGCATTTACGCGTGTTACATATTTTTTCATCCTCCCTCTACCTGTGCTGATGTTGTTGTTGGTGGAGTCGTCCCCAAAAGGCGACATTTTTTAAAAAGTCCTTACACGTATTTTCTGCATTTGTAGAGAGGAAAATCCTTTCCTTGTTGCGTTGCTCCTCTCAGCAAGACACTTCCTCATGGGGATGGAGATGCTAGGTAGTAATGATGACCTAAAATCTATTTTTTCTCCCTGGTTTCAAACCATTAAATCAGCGACATTTATGTTTATGAGCGTGGAGAGAAGGAATAAAAAGTAATCTTTGTGTGTATCCATCATTGGGTCATTCTTTTTTTATGGGCCGTATGCCATTTAATAATGGATCAGCATGTAGCCATCTCTTAATTTTTCTTCTTTTCTTCATGGCGTGCATACGTGTTGTTTGTGTGAATGAATTGTTTTGTGTGTGGTGGAGCTCACTACATCTACATCACAATAAATCTTGTGTCGAGGCATTAGCGATGCTATCAAATCATCTTAAATAGCTCTCTCGCTCTTGCTCTCTCTTTTTCCTTTACCTCTACCGTACTTTCATTTTGAACTTGGCACTTTTTTTGCATTATATATGTTCTTTTGAAGGATCACAAAAGACGACGACCAACCGGGCCAGGGGCTTGAGTTGAGTTCGCCAAAAAAAAAAACAATGAATGCATTTGCATAGCAACTAAAAGGAAGCATTTCCTTGTGGAAATAGGCGTGTGCCTACTAAATAAAAAAATATGAAATTCATGCACAGGTGTGGTTCCTTACCGCTTGCCTATCTAGATCAGGATTTCAGAGGAGAACAAAAAAATTTCCCCATTGTGTGTACCAGTTCACTCCGCCGTATTTCCCCCATCAACCTTCCTTTTGTAGTAGTACTACTACTACCACCGGAGAAAATATAAATTCAGCTTGAACTAAAGCATTTCCTGAGGGAAGGGCGAAGGTAGTGCAGAGCACCACGACACGCATATCATCTTTTTCCCTGAACTGTTTTACAGGCTCTTTCTCATTCTCCATGTTTTGCAAATTACTCAGGCATATATGCATGAATTTTCACTGAAGTTTGTAACGACCCCACCGAGACAAAAAAATAAATGAATGGAGAAAGTGTTTCCTTTTTTACATGTCGCATTAAACATTATTCTAGGAGGAAGGAATAAAAAATGAAGCTGATTAGCAAATGAGGTGTGATGCCTCATCATATCATAAAAAACTTTATTTTTATTACCTGTGCTAAATAAGCATGGCTATCGCATGGAGTTTTTAAAAGCTCCCAAATTTAATATGCTTATGGGAAAACGAGTGGTTTTGGTTTGATGATGGTGATGATAATGGCGGTAGTAGTGGTGGCTGGCTATCCATCTCAGCCCGGCACACTCACACACACAACACAGCATGTCCAATCCAATTATGCAGGGAGGGAGGGTGTTGTAAAAGCGCATTAGCTTCACGTTCCACATTCACTGGAATAAGTAGAAGTAGTATTTTCTCATGCTGGGCCCATAAAGGTAATTTAATTTTAGGGTTTCAAACTCCACACCAGAAAAAAATCCTTGCATTATTTTACAAGGCAGTGAATTCAAGTCCGTGTGGCATAATGAGATTGCTTATCACATGACCACATCACATCATCATCAACATAACATGATATACCTAGTCCTCGTTCTATGTATGTTTTCTATCCTCATAAATATGCCCTAAATAGGAGGACTTTCTCCTGTCCTACAAACCAATTCTCGACCAAACCAAACCAGTCTTAAGTAATAATAAGAATACTAGGAAATATAATGTAATGTGTGGGAGAGATAGGGAAAGTATTCGAGTAAGCAAGCAAGTCTGTACAGAATTCTCAAAGGTGACAATAAAGGACGACTTGTGTCTGACAGACTGACTTCATTTCATGATTAAGCCTTTTCCCTACTTTCTCTTCTATGTATGTATATATATACCTTCTTTTTGTGGGAACACGTGAAGTGAAAAATGGAGAACTCAGGTGCAGGTTGTTGCTTCTTCCTTTAGTTTGCTCCTCCACGCTGTAATTTCATTTCCCCGTTACAGCCATACCATACCATGCCATATTATCTGCTTAAATAATTAGTTTGGCTTTCCTCCTACTTTCTCTCGAGTTGTGGCTAAAGTAAATAAGATGATACAGTACATTTCCATCCAACCTACCACGGCTCGTTCTCTGAAACAGTCCAAATGTATTTAGCTACTTCAAAATTACAGTAGCTTCTTATTTTTAGCTTAAGTTCGTTTCCACCATTCATTGCTTGCTGCAGCAGCAATTAAATAGATGTAAATTATTATTCTTGGAAATTCCCCGTTTATTCTCGCGCTAGGTCAATCTGTACTCAGTCCTCCTCGACCTCTTTTCTTTTCCATTTTCGTTTTTTTAACCGGATCAGGATTGTTTATACATAGTAGCAACAGCAACAGAACAACAGGTACAAAAGAGAGGGTTGTGCATTATGTCCTTGGAGTGAAGCATCATCAACATCCTCGTCGTCATTATTATCATACCTCTTTTCTTCATTCACTTTCTCCTTTTGAAAAACGGCTATAAAATGCCATATGGCGTTATTTGCTCAACCGGATCTTGTTATGCAAACACAGGGCCATCGTCGTACACCTGAGAAAAAACGAAGAGCCGAGAGATCCATAAAAGTTTTTTCTCTCTTCTTCTTCCTCTTCCCATTAGAAAAAAAGAATACGTACTTAAGATTTTGCACGCATTTTGCATTGAGTTTTCTCGAGAGAAAGAGGAGAAGTTGTAAGTTCGAAGTAGTAAGGAAAAATAAACTGCAGCAGTAAAGTTTCCTTCTTTTATTTCATGAGGGAGACATGCCAAACTCAGACATTCTTCTCTGCGAGCCTCTTTCCATTTTCTGGGAATGGATTGAGGAGCCCAGCATGAGGTCCATATAGATGGAGAAAATGAAGGAGTGGAAGCAGAGCACTCACTCTGTGTGATGGTGATGTGATGATGCACCCTCTTTCTTATATTATCATCCTTTTCTTGTTGTCAGCCACATTCATGGTGAAAGTAACAAGGTAGTAGGAGCAGTAGTAGTAGTAGCCTTTTCTCTTTCCATGATAAGCAGCAAAATATATATATTTTTTATTCCTTCCTTCCTCTATCTTCATTTTTACCTGTTTGCGAAAGAGCTGTGAGTCGTAACACATGATGCAAGTAGAGAGGAATTCGCAAGGTATGTAGTAAGATGATGAGAATATAAAAAGACGCGTTATGAGTACATTAAGTTTCGCTCTCCCAGGAATGATGAGAAAATTTTATAGGTCTATATGCGTCTCACTTTCTCCGCTTATGTCTTCATCCCATTTCCTCAACTTTTCATGATTCTCCTCCTCAGGATCCATTTCATCATTAAGGTTGTTACGTTGGCAAAGCAGAGATGGGATGAGATCGTTAACTCTGGTTCTGGTGAATGGGGCGGATGCCTGAGTTAAATGAATTATTAGCTATTAATCAAAAAAAGAGTTCCACGCTGCGATGGTATGCGATGCTACCTTAACTAAACTAAAAAAATTATTGTCTGCTCCACACATCCTATTTAGTATTTACAAAAGGCGAAGGAGGAAATGAATTTTGTGGGAGTACAACATATCTTTTATGAAAAAAATGTACGAACATTTTTTATATTTTTTTAACGTCTTCATCATCGCAGTGAAAGCTCTGCACTGCACTCGCTAACTCTCTTCAAAAATAATGAACCATTATTTCCTTTTGATCATTCCCGATCACTCTTTCACATTGTCGTCACATAAAGAAAGTATCTATTCTACTCTCCCCACTTCCCGATGAAATTTCTCATGATAAATTTCTCCGCTTGAAAAAATAGGGGCAAAGTAAAAGTCTTTAATCATTCATGCTTTAATGATGTTCCGAGTGATGATGGAGATGGAGGGGCTGGCTGGTGTGGTGAAATCAAAGTCATGTAGTGTTCATCATCATCAGCCAGCCAGCCAATGCCACTACTCTGTTTCCACTCTTTACATTAAAGAGAAGAAGGAAGTGAGCTTTTGCTCCGTTGCTCTTTAGCTCTTCTTCCTCTCTTTTAATATTACAACAATATCCGTGATGAATCCAGAATCCAGCAACATCCAACCAAAATCTCTATTGTTTTTTTTTCTCTGTATGCATTCCAGTCTGTGGAGATATCCATGGCCAGTTTTACGACCTTATGAAACTATTCGATGTCGGCGGGGATCCGGCTACAAAGTCATGTAGTGTTCATCATCATCAGCCAGCCAGCCAATGCCACTACTCTGTTTCCACTCTTTACATTAAAGAGAAGAAGGAAGTGAGCTTTTGCTCCGATGCTCTTTAGCTCTTCTTCCTCTCTTTTAATATTACAACAATATCCGTGATGAATCCAGAATTCAGCATCATCCAGCCAAAATCTCTATTCTATTGTTTTTTTCTCTATGCATTCCAGTCTGTGGAGATATCCATGGCCAGTTTTACGACCTTATGAAACTATTCGATGTCGGCGGGGATCCGGCTTCGACAAAGTACCTATTTCTAGGCGACTACGTTGATAGAGGATACTTTAGTATAGAGGTCTGCAACACAACACATAATATGCATTTTATTTATTTTTTTTACTAAATCCAATTTTCATTACTAAACATCAAAAGGCGAAGCCCTTTGGCATGTTAAATGGATGACAAAATTAATCAGAAATGTAATCAATTTTCTCTCTCTCTAAACTTCCCTTTCCAGTGCGTCTTATACTTATGGTCGTTAAAAATAAGCTATCCAACTACATTATATCTTCTTCGTGGAAATCATGAATGTCGACATTTGACTGAGTATTTCACTTTCAAGCAAGAGTGTAAGCTACACACATACATTGATACATAAATATTAAATATGTACAAAGTTTTTTTCAGTAAATAATCTTTTAGATTTTGGAATCGGGAGAAACTTTACCATTAGTCTAATCATTGTTTTTCCAGGCAAGATTAAGTATTCGGAGAGAATATATGACGCGTGTATGGAAGCGTTTGATTGTCTACCACTTGCGGCTCTCATGAACCAGCAGTTTCTCTGCGTTCACGGTGGACTCTCCCCTGAAATCCACACCTTAGATGATATTAGAAGGGTAACCCCTGAACACGAGCATGAGCATTTGAAAGAGTTTATTTTTCCCTTGAACTATGTCATTTTACATTTCATTTTTCTAAAAGCTGGATCGATTCAAAGAGCCGCCAGCGTTTGGGCCTATGTGCGACCTGTTGTGGTCCGACCCGTTGGAAGATTTTGGAAACGAGAAAAATTCATCGGAGCATTTTACTCACAACACTGTTCGAGGATGCTCGTACTTTTATAGGTTGATACTCACTCAATCTACTCTGTTCTGCTTCACTCAAAATTATTTTTCTTTTTGACATGGCATGATGTGATGTGATATGATTTGTTCTAAAATTCCCTATGCGCTCCCTGATCTATATTATAGTTATGCAGCTTGCTGTGATTTCCTTCAAAACAAT
The DNA here is from genome assembly GCA_027744415.1 of Seira ritae. Taxonomy (NCBI): domain Eukaryota; kingdom Metazoa; phylum Arthropoda; class Collembola; order Entomobryomorpha; family Entomobryidae; genus Seira; species Seira ritae. The sequence goes on from JAHZNI010002602.1 coordinate 8,063, forward strand.
AACCTCCTGTCCATTATCAGAGCTCACGAAGCGCAGGATGCCGGGTAAGAACTACTCGTTATCTCTAATTGCCCTGCATATAGAGGCTCATTCGAGAATGATTCCGTGTTTTGTTCCAGGTACCGAATGTATCGAAAAAGTCAGACAACAGGTTTTCCATCGTTAATCACCATCTTCTCAGCTCCTAATTACCTTGATGTTTATAATAACAAAGTATGTAATGATTTTTTCCCAAACATCATTACTACCATTTTGAAGCTTGATATCACAATAAGAAAAATATTTCATGTTCCGGAATAATTACATTTTCCAGGCTGCCGTTCTTAAATACGAAAACAATGTCATGAATATTCGTCAGTTCAACTGTTCCCCACATCCCTACTGGCTGCCCAACTTTATGGATGTTTTCACGTGGTCTTTGCCCTTTGTCGGAGAAAAAGGTACTGTAGAACTTTCGCCTTCCACTTTCACCAGAGAAAATAATGTATAACCAAAGAAACCAAATCCTCTTTTCCATCCATAGTCACTGAGATGCTGGTCAACGTTCTTAATATTTGCTCTGATGATGAGTTAATGACAGAAGGGGAGGAGGGCGCTGAAGACGGTAAGATACAATTTCTCATTTGCCTCCTACAGAAAAATTCTCATTTCTTCAGCTCATTAACTAAACTCATTGATTTCATCTTGAACATGTCAGCGTCAGCTATTAGATCAAAGAGAAAATTTTTTAGCGTTTCAACGAGAGAAAAAAAATTCATTAAGAAAACCTTTCATGTACATTTTCCTCAAATTCAATGGGCCAGAAATTTAAAAAAATCTCATTTCTACGCTCAATCGACTGTCGCCATAATATCTATGATACGGTTTTTTCATTCTTAGATTTTTTCATAAACGGTGCACAAAACTATATTTGATTTTTAGTAGGAGCTTAATCACTATTGTATTACGCTCGCTCGCTCAATGTGCAAAAAAACTATCTTTTTCAAATTCAATTCGAATTTTAAAAAGTCTTTTTCTAGTCATTAGAATTATATCATTTATATAGCTTTAACATTAGATGCTGCTTCACAATAATCTTGCGCACAAAATCTTGCTCGTAGCTGTAGCTCTAATTTCGTAAACAATTTACTACTTTCACTCGCGATGCACTTATGTAGCTTGAACTTACTTTATATAGTAGTTATTATCCAATGACGCTTTTTTGCCAGTAGTAAATATTCGCTCTTTAAAAAAATACGCAGAATCAGACAAGTTATGTCGTCTCTCTCGTAGATAAAACTTAGCTTGAGCTTTATATGTTCGGAAAGATTACTATGTCGATTTCTTCGTAGAATTCGTTTTGTGCAATTTGTCGACTTTTTATGTGAGCTTAAACTTATTACATTCCGAAGTACATCTGGAGCTGGGTAGACATAGCAATGGGAATAAGACAAGTTTGGACTAGCTTTTTAATCGATTTCTCTACTTGGTTGCTCCCCGATGTCATCCCGATGCCCCCATCATGTTCATCTTCCTCCCATTGCCATTGATTTTCTCGAACTTGGGAATAACTCATTCGGAAGTAAATTGATTGAATGAATGAATGAATTGATGATAGGAATCTGCACAAAAAAATGTATATTATCCTTTCTTTCATCCCAGTTTTTTTCTTCAAATAATTCAATCTCCTTCCCATTTCTAGTTTCTCTTTTCTCGCTTCTTCTCCGTGAGTGAGTTTTTATTTCTGTAAAGTGGCGATTATGCCATTATTTATGCATTTTATCATTCGAGGGTTGGCTCGTAGGGAGAATATGGAAATGTAAAAAGTTTTTTTATGGATAAGAAGCATTGTGTTTAGGTCGGTCGGGGACATACCTAAATTCACTCTTCAAGGTTCAAACAGGAGGACAATGCGCAATGTATCCCATTCATAGGAAATACTACGTACTTATTTTTATGCTATCCCTTCCAGCACCATTATTTTTTTTGGTGGATGCTCCTTTTTTAACGAAATGATCAAACACGGTATTCATTAGAAACTCTACCTAATTTTTCACGAAAAAAAGTCGTGGAAAAAAATTGCGGAGGGAAAATAGGAAAATAAATAGAGACATGAAGGCTCTCAGATCACATCACGACATCAAACTTTCAAGCGTATTTTCATTTTTTACTTAAGTTCTTTTTCTCCCTCTTCAAGTGCGCGAGATAAATGGAGCACTTCATACCTGCTCTCTTCTACTTCTTTTCCATCTCTCTCTCCATTTCATTTTTACTATTTTATGGCGAAGTGAAAGCGAGAGAGAGAAAATGCTTAGCTGGAAGCTAAGCTCTCCGAGATGGATATGTGTACTCATACATGTCTAAAAGCTTGTCTTTTTTTCTCCCTTTACCTCATTGACGTCATTCTTGTCAGCAACACCAAAACCGTTCCGTTTCTATCATCCTCAAAAACTATATCCTCTTTATAGGCTTTATTTAGCAAAGCATCATCCTACTATTTTTCCCTCCTTCTATACTTTCACCTTTGATTGTTCTCCTCCTCTTCTACTTCTTTCTCCACCGAAAAATGGGTTGGGAGAGATGGAGGACTTCTATAGCGCGAAAGAAGGAAAATATAAATATACTTGTGTACACGAACCAATCCATCTTTCCTCACGATGAGAATAATGTGAGCCGTTTTCCTTTCCTAATTTATTTCTCTCTTTCTTCAGAAGGTGGATGATGTGCTCCTTTAAAAAAATACATTTTATTATTCATGATTTCCAAAATGGGAAGGGATTAAATAAGCGAGAATATTATAGGCCAACTCTCTCACCGTCACTCACTCATTTTGATGTTCTTATTGCGGTGAAATGGTGGTTTTGCGGCGGCGGTGGTGGTGACTTTACATGTCACGTCCACGTCATTGCATTGCCATGGCGGCTCCGTGAATGTGAATGCGTTTCAGACGTTTTTTCCCCTCTTGCCTCTGTGGATGATGTGACAGTGTGCCAAGCGTGGCGTAACCACGATACTATTATGAAAAAAGAGGATTATTTGTTGCCTTTTACTTGTCATCATCATCATTATTATGGTAGAGGAATTAAATGAGGACCATTGTTGTTGGG
>JAHZNI010002603.1:0-13919 GCA_027744415.1 Seira ritae
GAAGCGGGTCAAAAATGAATTCCAATTGATTAAGTATATGTGTGTATCACAGATCCCAAAATTTTACAATTTTGCTTTATTTTCAGCGGACTTGAAAGCACGCAAGCGACGCAAAGTCAAGGAGCCGCTTCCATGCTCTTTCTGTGGAAAGATCTTCAGCAATCAATCAAGCCTTCGTCAGCACGAGTCATTCCACCGCCCCATGCGTCCTTACAAGTGTGAGCATGAGAAATGCGAGAAAGCTTATAAGACCAGGTCTGAGCTCAACCGTCATGTTGTTGTCCACTCTGGCGAGAAAAAGCACTTCTGCAAACTTTGTGGAAAGAAGTTTCTCCGAAAGCAATACTTGAAGACTCATCTTTTGCGTCATCATGAAACTGGCATTACAATGGTGACACCCTCAGCCAAGGGAATCGATGCGAGTATTGATCCAGCCATGATGATGTCTGCTACTAGTAACGTGCCTGTTGCCGTTGTACCCTCGGCCTTTGTCAGCAAGCCTGAGCCATTGACTTGGCGTTGTCAACTCTGCATGAAGATATTTGTGAACAACGAAGATCTTATGAAACATGTTCGAAGCTACCACGAGAAGAAACGTCCAGCAGGCACTTCTTCTTCCGTTGTAATTGTTACAAAGGGAGAGGAGAAAGTTGAGAAGCCTGAAGACGAAGAGCAGTCAAAATCCTAATTATTGTGAGTGATTGCAAATTAATCGTAAAATATTAAATAAATATCATGAATAATTACTTTTAGTCATTAGTTCATTTATTTAGGTAGGAACCTATACACATTAGTTGTAAGGAAGCTGAAAAGTCTTTAAGTAAGATGATTCATTGCTTCTGTATGTATTAATTAGTGCCAGGTTCAGATAAGTTGGAAGAAGTGTTCAATTGCGCCTGTTGCGCTGAGATCGGGAGATGTGGAAAATTGATAGTTTAATTCATCGCATGCAATGCGGATAAAAATATTTGTTTAAGTTAGTTAAGATATTCTGTATTCTGTAAACGATATGATATTACGATATAATACAATAATACTATCGCTCAATTGTTTAGGTTCTGAATATTATGCATGTAATATCGTTTATGATGACACTTTCTATGTATGATTTAAATTATGTAAAATGGAATAAATAAATTGTAAAATCCAAGCCTCCTTTGTTTCTATTTTTACAAACAACATTTTTATTCATGTAAATGATTAGGGTGTTCGCATATAGTACTTTGGAACGAAACTTGATTTTTATAACATCATAACGTAGGTAGGTAATCTTTTTTAATGGAGAATATAATAAAAGTCTCAGGACTCACCATAAGATAAACTCATTTCGCATTAGCGATCAATGCTTCTGCAGGGTCCTCTCATTATTACGTATTTTTAGCCTAAACCTTAACCAAAAAATAATTCAGCTAAAACAAGGTCGGCAGACAATAATTATGTTTAGTATACTAACTAAACAAGCAATACATGTATGTATTGCATTATTTATCCAACAAACAAAAGTCTAAAAATTTGAAGACATGCTTGCCCATAACAATATGGCATGATGAGACATCCAAACAACAATAAATATTACTTCATTTCATGCTTTCATTTAATTTTATTATCAAATATATTACTGTTATCATTATATATTGTTAACGATATTATCCACGCAAACAAAAACAAACCTAACAGACTTATAATTAATTAAAGAAACGATTTTATACGGCTTTAGTTAATTTTTGGATAAATTCATATATAGATCATAACATCCCACGAACTTTTAACTTCCTTTTAACACTTGCTAACCCTAATTTCATTTTAAAATCATTCATAACTTTGTTCTCTTCATTTTAAAATGCTTGTCTAACATTTTCTGATGAGTATAAAAAGACATTCTTTTTTCTACTGACCTACAACTGTCAGCCACCATGCACTTTAATAAATACATTGTAATAGTATTAGAGATAAATAGATCTATCTATTTTTGTTTGAAATCAAGTGATGCAGATCCCTCGGTTCTTGTTATGCCTTTTATCAAAACAGCATAATATATTTATTTATATAACAAGTTTAATTTAGCTTTGGCAGCGATAATGTAACATTGTTTGGGTGAATCGATAGCTGAGATTTAGTAAAGTTTATAGTTTCGCCGGAAGATGAGATGAAATAGTAAACCAAATAATTTATAAAGCTGNGTAAAGTTTATAGTTTCGCCGGAAGATGAGATGAAATAGTAAACCAAATAATTTATAAAGCTGTAATTAATTTTATTAGTTCGTTACATTTTTGTATTTTAATAATTGTATAGTCTATGTAAAAAAAATTCATGATTCATAATTAAAAAATCCGTAATATGTATATACAAATCTGAGGAAGAAGAAGAAGTTCTTTCCTAAATACATTCTCACACATCTTGACTTTGGGTAACTGAAGCTGAATTAAGAACGCGAACGGTCATTTTAGAACTAATTAATTGACTAATGCCTACCTAAAGTTTTAACAGCAGCTACAGGTGACAATGGTATTGTTTTCCCTAATTTTAGCTTTAACTGTTGTGTACATAAATATAAATATTGTATAAAAACGTCTATATTCAGGTTATTCTGAAACAACAGCCGCAAAAATTGAATATATCACTATAAATTGTAAATATTTATTTTCCATATAAAAATCGACAAAAGACTTGACTAGACTCTATTAAACATTTCTTATTTACGCGGTCTATTATATTATTTAAAGAGGGCCTAAAATGGAAAGGAACAATGATAATGATAATATTTCATAATCAAATACATACGCATTATAATTATATGTATATACATTGGAAACATGGACACTATTTTTTTGGGATATCCATTCAACATTTTAATCATTACGATGCATCATCATCATCATCATCATGTTTTATAAAAGTTAACTTTCATTTAAAAGTTTGAAATTCATGAGTACAGTTTATTAATTCATGGTTTAAAATTGCCTAAACCTACATAACGTCTTGGCGTACTTAACGTAATAGTAAACTGTCAAACTGTGTACAACTTGTAACAGTAATGTAACTAGTCGTCGTGAACCACCACTCAACATCATCTCATTTTTTATTCATACCAATACGGATACCCTAACCTATACTACACTATAATAGTTTAATTAAGCATTGGCAAATCTTTGCAGATGCAGATTAATTCTCAAAAGTTTATTTTTTGAGGACTCAAGCCAAGTCCTTGGAAAATGCTCTGTATTTCTTACTATCTCAGAATGAAAACTGAAACTTCTGCTTAATATTTTAAGTCTATGGCAAGGTATCGGAATCAATCGACCTGAATCCTTCATGTCATTGTCTTCAACTTTTCACTTCTCCTCTCTCACTCCAACCATGAACATGGAATCCGAACCCTTTCAAAATGTCAGTTAAGGGAAGGATCGAGTTGAGATGTATTTTTAATTTGGGAAAGCATATGAAATATTTAAAACTTGCGTACAGAAGTGTTGTTGCAACGTTATTAAGTAGGTATGAGCAGAGCATATAACAACAATATAATATAATGTAGATGAAGGACTGTGTATTTTTTACTCGTTTCGAAAAAGTTTTGCTTTTAAGCTATAGTTTGTAGTTGGGTTTGCTGAGTCATGTCATGTCACTCAAATTTTCAATTAATGTAGTTTCAAGCTTGCTTGAAGGAAGTTGTACGTATTTTCGGTTATTTTTTTCTCTCAATCTCAAGCGATATCCGCCTAAAAATAGAGTATTACTATAATCATAATGGCTCGAGGGAGACACAAAAACTATACATAATTTCCGAAACTCTGGAGAAAAAACTCACTTTTCATGATTAAATTGGAAAGTTTTTGTAAGCCCTTTGTTGTGGCGAGGCGAACAAATTTTTGGGGGTTGAGTTTTTGGAATTCATAATTACATTGGTTTTTTGTTTCTTCTAGTTTGGCATGAAATGGAGAGAGAAAAAGCTGTGACTTGCGAGAATAAGTTTCGTTCCAAATTCCAAACTAGCTCCAATTCAATAGAAAATTGTGTACCCTATTTTTTGTTGCTTTTACTGAGATTAGGTTGAACATTTCTTTTCACATTAATTCCTACTCAATTTTTTAAGGATGGAGTGTTGAGTTTGCTGCTTTATTTGATTGGTTTGAAAGAAAACAGAATGAATGCAATTGGACAATATTAATGAATAATTCATTGTATTCATAATTAATAATTCATTTTGTATTGTAAAATATTTGCGAAGTTTTCTTTGTGTTGGAATGAGATGAGATACGTAAGGAAATCACCGAAATGTGAAATGAAAAATTAACACATCTATAATTAACTACGATGGTATAAAAAGAAGACAAAGATTCCACTTTCACCCATATTTACAAATTATGTAGTTAATTAATTCTAAATTGACTATAAATATTCTCACTGAATTCCGTTTCAAAACTGAAACATTTTTCGTTTACATGAATTGAATCAAACGAAACCTAACAATCATATTATCTTGGGATATTTAAGTGATTACTAGTGAGCTGCCAGAGAAGTCGCCGTCGTTGTCGAAAGGTAGAATTTTATAATGAAACTCAAACTTGTGGAATGCTCTATGGATCTCCTCTTGGCTTACTTTCAGCTCCTTCTGAGGTATTTTCCCCTTCTTTTGATGTGGTAGGTTGGTGGCCGCATCGAGATAATCATAACAATATTTTTAGTAGAAGTCGTTTGCCTCCAGGGTTTTGCACTGTTTGCTCAAAGTCGCGTACTGGCCATTGTTTGGTCCAGCGAAGGTGTGACCCATGGTACCTTCCCGCCTGTAGCTTCCCCCCGATGGACCGACCCCATTCCTGCCCCTGTAATTCAGAGGAAAGCAGAAAAACGGAAATGAGTTTACGCCAGGATTCCTTTGAGGTTTATATAAGGTCATATACTTTCTACCAACAAAAATAAATTAAATTTCTGACATGGGTCGGCTCAGTCGGTAAAGAAAAGAAGAATGAAAATTTTCCAGGTCTTGAAAACAAAGCAAAAACTGAATGTGTGAATACGTGAGACTGGCAAAAGCACATTCAACAACAATGACAATCACACACAACAGTGCTGCCTCCTGACTTTACAAAAGTCCTTTCTTAGACTTTCTTCAACGACTGAGTGTCCCCGAGAACATAATTTTTCCTTTTTTGAAAAAAATCTATTCATCTTTACACATATACATATATTAAGATCAGGAAGCACCCCCACCGCCACCTCTGAACTTTTTCTGTTTTATACAAGAAGATACTACACAGAAATATCATTGAATAATTCATTTATATAAAATATACATATTTTTTACTACGCATCTTGTCCATACGTTTCATACTAAAGACAGATTTATTCCTTCCGAATGTGCTCGAGCATTAGTTAAGATATAGTGTTTGTTTTGCAAAAATTTTTAAATTGAGAAATTGTTTTTGCAATCATTACTGTGTTACCCCCTCCCGTTTTAAGGCAAAATAAGCAAAGCTTTCTACTCGGAGCATAAACATTTCTACTTTTTTGTTAAATATTACAAAAAAAAAATAATTTTTTGGGATCAATTTTTTTACGTGAAGTATGAACGTACAAGGGCAAATGGGTAGAATTTGCTTTAAACAAAGAAAACGAAAATAAACACGGCACATTCCACAATTCAGGAACAGGAAAAAACCAAGCAGTTAGTTTTCATGTGGAGAACGAAACACGATGACGATGATGATGCCTTCATAGATCTGTATATTCAGTCCGAATTTTTTCATGTTCTTTGTACATACTTATTTGTATACACAGCTAGGAAAGCGTTGGCGTTGGAAAGAAACTAACGAAAAAATGAAAGACTGTTCACATAAAAAATTAGCAAGGAACGAAGGAGACACTGGCATGCATTCCTGTTCAAAAAAAAGTTGTCTGCAGGATGCCATCAACATCATTATTGGACATCATGCAACAAAATACATATATCCAACTCAACAACAGAACAGCTCAACAGATAATAAAACTGTCACTAAAAAGTTCGTTATTTTTAGGAGAAACACTACGACACTCTCTATTCATCATATCATCATACTCGAGATTCACGGGTTAAGCATGGAACTGAAAATAAAGAAAACAGAAAAAAACATACAATAACAGATGAAAACTAAGCATAATACATACAACGAGGAGAAATGTGAATGACGAAGTACAGTACTAGGTAGTTCGTCAGTCATTCCACTGGAAAATTACACTTAATTATAAGAGGAGCTCTACAGGGAGCAGTTTTGATGTAATGATGATAGTCAAAGGAAATGAAGAATTGCTATACTTTAATTGGGATGGAGAGGAAGCATAAAACATAGAAGGAGAAATAAATTGGACTTTTGTAAAAAAAATGTCTTTTGTTTCGATAATTAGTGGATGTCATAGTCATGTCATCCTGAGGCACTTTATACATGGATGGATGGAGAAGTCAAATACAAGATACAAGAGCTTTAGAGATTGAGAGGTAAAGGACCTTGTTAAGGAATACAACTAATAAAGCGTAACATTGGAACTGGCATGCCAAAATCTAATTTCCATTTCCGGTGAAAGCCACCGTGTACATGCAACGCATTCATGTCTACTCACCCACCCAATTTACATCATCCATTCCCTTTGAAGTGTAACCACAATAGGTAAACAAAAAAGGCTACTCCTACGTGTAAGCAAAATTAACAATCTACCTACGTTTCTTTACTTTCTTTGGAAGAGTCTTGTCAGTTGAATTACGAAGTATACGAACTGTTTGAATACAAATAAATAATGACAGGTGAAAGTTTCTGAGACACAACTACATTTCCAAACAAATTGAAATCATAAGCAATGTAGTGAATAATACATATTATTTCATCCATCCCGCCGTGATCAATAGAAAAACTCATTAGTCAAGTTAAAGAATAGAATAGTTTAGTTTAGCTGAGTTCAAGACCATATAACTTTAACCGCATAGAGCAGGAGCACACTGTGCAGAATTAGCTAAAAACAAAGGAAACAAAGTGTCTACGCTCATTATAGTGTTAGTCAAATTATTGTAAAAAAGTCAAGTGTGTTTTACTGTAGTAGTAAATGTGTAGTAGTAGTAAATAGTAAGTGGTGAGTAGTAAACATTCAAAGTAGATAAGAAAAAAATTAAGATGCTTGTGTGATAAACTTTTAAAATGATATATTATATCTTCTAATAAAATCTGTTTTTCTGTAAAACTCTAATCATCAAAAATGCTTTTAGTACAGAGGGGTGGGCCGTGTATCCCAATGGGCAACTAAATTATAAGGTGAATTTGACCCCGCGCCTCCTGTTCGGTGCCTGCCTGTGCTGCCAGTACCAGTGCCAGTTCCGCTTGGACCTCCGTCGTATGTCGTTGGGAGGAAAGAGACGCACTCCTCTTGCTGTAGATAGCGCTTTCTGTAAACACAACAAGATTGGAGGAAAAGTTTAGATTAGTTTTTCCTGCAAAAATTATGTATACCAAAAGCACTATAGGTAATATCTTCCGGCTAGCTTAGCCAGGCACAAGGGAAGAAAACTTCCTTTTTGCATGTTACGTCTAATTAAAATTAATTTCAAAAGATTTCCCCCAGAAGAACAATACACAAAGCAATAATGAGTGCTAATATTTATTGCTGGAGCACATGCATATTCATAAAAAGCAACATTATCCTTTTTCCTCTCACCTTCTTTGGATGTATATCCAAGTATGACTGTCGAATCCCACGAGGAGAGTGAACAAAAGGGCTGAGATCAGAGAAGACAGGAGTAAGAGGGCCAAGCCGAATAAACTTGTTCCGCAAACAGCATCCACACCTTTCATCCAGTGCCCTTGAACTGGCTGACATTCTGCTCGAAGCGAAGTCTAATAAAAAACAATAAAGTGGAATGGAACTTCAGATCACAAATATAAAAATCGCAGGTGCTTTTCGCTCCAGTAATAATACATAATGGAGGATGATATGGCACGGTACATGAACCGAGCCGAAATATATTATCTCATTATTTCCACCATCTCCTCTTAATCTAAACTGCCATGCCTCTGATGCCAGCAAAAAAGCTCTAATTTTCTAGCCTCCCTGGTACAAATTCCCCAAACGGGCTAAAAAACTGGGAATGAAGTTGTAGTTGCAACCAGGCACCACCAGCACCAGTTGCTACCAAAATTTATTGCCTTTATCAGTACTAACGCAGACTAATAAAGTGGACTGGAATTGCTGAGATAAATAACAAAGTTTTGGGGAGTAATTGGAAATAATCTTCTATTATCGCTGAATGCACTGAGCTCACCTCTCCGAGATACCCTTCCACGTTGTACAACTCCTTGAAAAGACCATCGACAATGGTGTCCACATCTTCGGGACGGTAGTAATTGCTAGCAATTGAGTTAATAACGCGGAGCGTGTGCTGAGCTCCCTCCAGGGACTGTTGTCCTTCCAGCACAAGCTCCCGGAATGGATACAACTCTGAACGAAATGGTTGGCAGTTCAAATAGTATTCTGACACATCCCTCGAAATTGATGCTTGACTCAATTCTGTGATTGCTGCTCGGTTTGGATCTATGCAAATATCGGCCAGTCCCTGGATTTTTTTCAATTAAGAAAGAAGAAAAAACCATGAGTGTAAATAACAATCAAGTCTCAATTCAACCAAGCAAGCCAATTTGCATACGCTACTGCCTTCGCTGCTTCAAACTTGGTAGAAGGCAGGCGAGAAAGAGCAGAATCTCATTTCAGAAATGAATCTGTTGAAAATTCTGTGTAGCTAGTAGAGGATTTCTGTGAACGCTTCGCTTCACCGTGTTAAGCAAAGCCAGAGAACAGGGATAGGCAAAGTAAAAGGATTGGCAAGCGAAAGCAGAAAATGAAAAACGACTTTGTCGCTCGTTTACTCACCACAGCACCGACTAGGTAGACTGATACAAGGGACCAATTCAAAATTACTGCTAACAAACCTAATACTGAGAACCTGGAAAGAAAACAATTCATTTTAAAGTGGAAAAACTTTCACTCTCCAAAATCCCTATTGCTTGCTTTCTTTTCTTGTGTCAGAGTTAAAGCATTATCATTTATCCGCATTAAGAATGTATAGAATGCGCCACTTGGATTGGATAGCGAATTACAATAGCGGGTAAATCGGCTATTCTCATCTCCCAAAAGACGTTAAATCATTTCCTTTATGGAATATTTTTACATTTTCTATCTAAGCTAGAATCCCTCGTCTTGACGGTCTTGATCCTTGTCCTGCTTCGATTTTTTTGGACCTCACGGCCGCAGTAAACTGTGCAGACTCATGTCGTGCGTCGTGCTTCTCAGTAAAGAAATTGCTATTCATTTCTCAAGAAAAAATGTAATTTCTGTCATGCGTCATAAATCGTCTTGGTCCAAGAGCTGAGCACAGCTCCGCGGCACAGCTTATGGTTGTGCATATGTAGTTGTTGTAGCACTCATGTTTGTTTGTGTTGCTCATGTGAGGTAGAGAGAATTGTGTAAATAAATTGAAATGTATGTCATCCATAAATTCCAACGCCTTTGCACAAGTACTTACGTGATAAAACAACAACGCGAATGTCGAACAATGGCATAAAATAGGACAACACAGAAGATTATGAAGATTATCAGAAGTCCCAGAGTAGTGGGCCACCTACGGAGAAAAGAGAAAACAAAAGGATATAAAATGTAGTTAGCAGACGGAATTTCCTGACAATTTTCAAGATAAACATTGTATGAAAGAGTGTAGACGTCGTCGTCACGTTGTCGGATTTTCACTTATATTCATACAATTGATTATTAAGCCTGGAATACAGTTTTTTTGTCTTTTCCATCATCTCGAAATAAACAGCAGGAAATTGTGAACGAGTCGTAGTGAATCGTAAACTAGCTCTTTTAACGAGTGAAAATCCATAGACGATCTTTTTTGTCCACATTACGACTACTCGTCTCTCCCCCTTTCACTCAGAGCCTGACCAAGAGTGGATAGTTTTTTAAGGGTTTTCGCATAGTTCGCATGTTTTCTCACCACCACCGCTACCAGTGAAAAGTTTATGGCACACAGGACTGGGTATTTTAGGGGATTGGGACCGCATCGCACCACCATTATTATCATCATCATATCATTCCACACATTTTGGCAAAATTTCAAATACCGTTTACTACGGAAGAAAGGCTCATCGCTCTTTTCGCTTCTGGAGAGTTAGTAGCTTCTACCAGTACAAAATCAATACAAAGGAAATAAATTACAGGACACGCATCGAAGAGATCTTTTCTTCCTGCTCACAACTACTCCCCTGGCTGTCTCATGATGTTCGCTCAGGAATAAATGGAAAATCAAGAGGAGAGAAGGAAAGGGGTGAAACTAGGAGTGAAAAAATGTGTACCTAAAGTAGAGCATGCCATCCATGGCTTGCTAGAGCAAGAGAGAGAGAGAGGGAGATGGATGTGAAAGGGAAAATGAAAAGGAGATTCGTTTTCTCCTCTGTTTGCACTAAAGTCCTCCTCTTGTCAGAGTTTCACTCTAAAGTAGATGGAGAAAGGGGGTTTGAGGAAGGGAACCTTTATGCATATAGCTCAGATGTATGTGATCATCATTTTGATATGTAAAAGAAATCGTTATATTGGATTCTCTCACGAGAACGATGGAGTAATATTCTTCATTTAGGTTTGAATATGAAGAGGAAAAAGTAAAACACATGAAATGAGAGGAAGAAACAGGAGATAAGGAACAAGAGGAATGTGTTGAGTGTTATGTATTTGTGTGTAGTCAAGCCAAACCCTACGCTGCCAGTCCTTTCCTTCTTCATTTGTTGGAAGTTTTCTTCCACCAAAATGGAGGATTGAGATCGAAATTGTAAAAGGATTGTTCATGGAATCCTTTTTTCCTTTGTGTCTATTCACTAAGAAATTCTCTGGACTGAGGAATGAGAGTTGTTTTCTTCAGAGATGAAAAATGAAGAGGATACCTTTATGCATTCATGAACAAAAAATAATATCCATCCATTCCGATCCAACTCAAACCTCTCAATCCATCCAACAGAAAGATTTATTTGAGAAGTTGAGATCGAGATCCGAACATATTGTTCCTTCTTACGGGTGAAGAAATCTCGGCATATTTTTGGTCTGCTAGATAAAGTTACTATTATTTTGTTTCGTGGAAAAATTTTTTTCTTCGAGTGGGAAACACACTTTACTCCAAGACAAAGACAGCGGTAAAAATTGAAGCAATGAAGCATTTTGCCATGAGTAAAAGTGGAGAAAGCGAAACTAAGGCTGACTGTCTGACGTAGAGTGGTAAAACGTGGGTAAATATATAAATATACATATACAACAAGGATATTTTCCTGGATTGTGTTTCGCTCTTTATGTACACATCCTTCCAGTCAGTGAATGAGTGACGGCATTGCATTGGAGAAAGTAAGTGAAGAGCTTACTGACAAGAAAAGGATGCCTAAGAGCAAAGAGCAATTTTTTCTTTCTCTTTTTTATTTTTTAAAAAATAGCATGAATACATGAGGATCATTGCACTCTTCTGTGCTTTGTTATGTGTGTACCTTTCTCCAGCGGAAAGGGTGCCGAGGGAAAAAATTGAGTCTAGGAGCTACATACAGCTATGATCTCTATCTCTGTCTCAACTTATTTTTAGTTTTCCACAAAGATGACTTAGCACAAGGTACATAATATATTTTTACGTTTTATGACTGGCTTTTCGCCTTTGTACCGGATTCAATTTTATTTTTTATTTCCTCTCATCTTCTGTCAGCTTCAAGTAAGCAAAGCATTACTACTATGTACACACTGCTCTCCTCTTCTTCTATCAATTGGAGGGGACGGGAGAAAGAGGAAGTAGGTTCACAAAGAGAAGGGAAATGACACGGACCCAAGAGACGCCTTTTGCTCTACTTGCTTGAGTGTATGAGCTTGGCAATGTAAACTTTAGTTGGTGGACTGGTGGAGTCGTAGTGCATACATATGTATGTACGTTGGACACCTAAAAACTTCTCACTCGGTTTTGAGTAACCATTTTCTCTCTAAAGTTAATTTTCCTTCTTATCACCTCCATCTTATCTTGTCCAGTGTATTCCCGCTCCTTTTCCAGTGAAAATAGTGAATATGTAATGCACAACAAAGAAAAAACTCCGGAACCATAGTAGATAAGCTTCCAGAGGCACGATATGGTTCCCGGTACCTTTTTCCATGGAGCTCAGTTCGATTTCTTTATTCCTAAAAAAGAATCTCACTTCACTACACTTCTCCTTGTATTTTTACTCTGTGGCGAATTACGATACGTGTTTACGTCCAACAAAGTAGTAAACTCAATCATAAAAACAGGTTAAAAAGGTTGTATGTTTGAACTACGAAGACTTCCCAAGTTGAAAAATACAAATACCCAAGCTTACTACACCGACTACACTTATCTCAAAATCTTCCTTTTGAGCCGTGATCAGATCAATGCATGTACTACAAGGAATTCCTGTAGAAGAAACTAAATAGAGAGAAAATAACAAGAAAATGGTGGATTTCAGCTTGATTTTCGCTTCGTGCTGCTTTGGATTCAGAATAAATTCTGAGTGTTTTTTGCTAACTCTACATTGGTAAAAAAAAGTAGAAGCAATTTTTTTGGATTCAGTACAAAAAACAAACACTACCACGTATCATTTCGTTTCATGAACATTTTATACGGTTTGGTACTGGAGAATGAAGCATTTTTGCACCGGTAGCATCTGTATCAGTGTATTTTTTAAGCAGTGACATACGGAAATTTTTATGAGACATGAAATGCTCTTTGATAAAGAAACGGATTAAAAATGCATTTTCCATTTCTTTTTTCCTCCCATTCCAAATAAAAAATTATGTAAGAAGATGCCTCTACAGAGCAACAAGAAAGTAGTTGAGGTAAAAATACCATTGTGCTATTAAAAGTTCAAAAGAAGAAAAAATCTTTTTTCTCAGCTTGATACCGAGTTGAAAATACATGCGTAATTTTATTGGGTTCTGCACGGAAAAAAGTAAATCCGGAACAAATCCTATTTTGATACGAAGGAAGTCTGTGGCCCGTGAATGAATGTGTACAATATGGTCCTTTGGAAAGAGAGATTTAGACAGTAACATTGTACGGTTCACCTTATATAATTCTATAGACACCCATTTCGTCGTAATGGATCCTCAAAACAGGTAAATTGGTTAGGGAGACAATGGAAGAAGAAATGAGATTTTTTTCTAACTGGCCTTCTTTTCGCTGTGACTATGGAGGATTACGAAATGTCATAAATAAATGGGAATGGAGATGCAAATATATGCAACAAGCTGGGTTCTCCGATCTCCGCATATGTACGTGTGAAGAAAGAACTACAATTGTGGTTTGGGAATGAGAAAATGACGATTTGAATGGGATGAAAAGACAGCGGCGGTGTCATTCTCTAATCTCAATAAGAAGTAGCTCTTTTGTGTCTTCTTTTCGGTCTGAATGGGATGACAAAAGGGAAGGTAAATGGGTTTTTGAGATTCCTTTGTGAAGAAATACAAGGTGGTAAGCAGAAATGACTTTAATGACCGTTCTGGTGCGACGACAACGGTGGTGGTCATGCGTCGCTGTGTGCGGTTATATTACGTAATTAAACGGGTAACGTTCATATATGGACACAAATTCAAATAGAATTTTCTAGTGGTGGTGGGTAGAGTGTCTAAGTAATTATTGATGGATAATGAAAGGCTTAGGTATGTATGTATATGTAGGTATGCTGTACCTTATTGTCTCTATGAGTTGGACAATTTCATGGGGTGAAACACTAATGGGTCCCTTGAAGTATTGACGTAGCGCCTTGGCAGTCTCCGCAGTGTGGCTCATGTTCTGCTCCATGTACTGCATTTGGCTTAGCAGCTCCACGTGAACGGTGTGATTCGCCTGGAAAATTAAATATTCATCAATGAATTCTCA
>JAHZNI010002604.1:0-10142 GCA_027744415.1 Seira ritae
GGGGGGAGGTCCAACGGGGTTCTGCTGAGCACAAACATGATAATGCACCCGTCGAAAGACTATCAAATAGAAAATCAGAACAATGTATAAACTTTTCATCTTGAACTTTATTAACTTCGTTTTTCGAAAGTACTTGGAGTACGAGCAAAGTTTACAATAAATTATTTTTACGATTCAACTCAACCGTGTGTTTATGTTTTTTTACTTATTAGCAACTTTACGAGTCAAGTGAAAGTTCATATGGTAAAAGTTTTATTGCATCAGTTGAACCAAGCTGTTTGAAGAAATTTTCTAATTAATCCCTACGGAAACTTGACTATTTGTTTTGATTGTTTTCTTTTATTTGTCTTTCAACCTATTTGATTGTTGCCATGTTCATGTTGTCAAGGAATCCGAAAATCCATTCAATTCATTCTTAATCTATATCATGCTGGCTCAATCGTATCAGTTGGCTGGCAGTTGGAAGTGAAAACGAAATACAATGTGACAGTTGCAATCGCAATCTTCACAACGCTTTGTTTAATTAAATGTTTGTTCGGCAATTCTATAATCCTTATCAAATTATATCTACAAGCCATTAATTTAGCCCATGAATTAAACGCATTAATTAATTTTAAGTATTTATCGACATATCCGGGTAGTTATGAATTCAAACGTACATCTATCTGCACATCTACTGTTGAAAGAGTATTTAGGAATAATATGGGTTTTATAAGAGGGACAAAATGTTAGCACAAAAATTTCCTTTGACATTGCACCATGCAATTAAAAATTAATTTTTCTCTAACCAACTTTCAAGTTTGTCAAATCAAAATGTGAATTCCATCATTAAAAATAAATCGACTTAAAATGAGCCGTTAACTGGTAATGGCCATAGCTCGTTCCTCTCTGATTTTTAGTAGAAAAGCTCGAAATCGTTAAGCTAAAGTTGTTATATGCGAAGCTAGTATATTATTATTGTTGTTTTGGTCTTTTATGGGCTTCATAAAGTCACATTCTCTTTTTGCCAAAACAAGAAGTTTCGTAATAACTAAAATGATAGGATGGATTGTTCACTTTATAGTGCGATTTGTTTACTATATATATGTATTATACTTCTTAAATATATGCCACTCCTCCCTCGCGCCTCGACCACATGCGTTCGAAAACATGTACAATTGTGTATGGCATAAATGTAAGAACCATGTTAATTCTGTTTTGCTCAAATGTATGAAAATTCAATGTTGCAATGTCAAACTGCATTAAGTACTCTCGGGATTGGCCTTCGTGTGGGTCAATGTTACGTGGAGCAACTGTAGGCGGTACTGTAACAAGTTGTAACGCTTCGTTTTTTTGGAAGGACTACGGACTACCTGTGACTTGGCTTGACAATAATTGCTAATTGTACGCATATATAGCCAGTGTGTGCTAGGTTGCATTACATAATAGTAAGTATGTAACATGGAATGTGCTGACGCTGACAATGGGAGTACGTGATCTTCGAAAATGAAAAAAAGGAGACCTCAATTCAATACGAGCACACTCCAAGCACAAAATTTGCATGCAATCCAATCATTCATAAATGGCTAACCCAGATGTCAGGTGGATTTCAAAAAAAAATATATATTATTTAAATTGCAATCGATGCACTGTTGCTCATTTTGGATTCATGGGGTGAAGTAAGCCTTCATCAAAACAGCTATAACCTCAACGATTTCCAGGTATTTTGAAATTTACTCAAAACTGCTAAGAGGGTACAGACGCAACCATGGTAAAATCTATCATAGTTATTGAGAAAACGGGAAATCAATCTTCTGCTCCGCTAATGAAAATTACGGCAGTAGTTAATCTTACAATATTTAGAAGATTCATTTGAGAATGTCATCATTGAAATAATAATCAGCGATTTTTACTCGTCTCGCTGATCAGATCAACATGGCGCGTGTTATGTGGATTCCAAAAGAAGGTACGCTGCTATACAATGATGATGTTTCGAGTCATTTAGCATCTCTGTTATAACAAGACGCATGAATGACCAGCTCTATCTTATCCCTTGTGCTATGTACCATTTTTTCAAAAAATGGCTTATGTAATATCATTATCGTCATCATCATCTCCTCCACATTCCCTTTCTATTGAGGGTCATTTGCCCTTCCATTTTCTGCTGCTTACTTATTTATTTATTTACCAACAAAATGTACGCAATATAAAAAACAGCAACAAAAAACGTACTGTGATCAAAACGTAAACCAAAAGAATTAGGCAACGAGAGGATCTCGAATACCTTTTGCCATTTGATCAGTGGTGCATTTTGCGTTCATTATCAAGATAAGATGTGATCACCAAAACTATGCTAAATAGTGCTAATACATAAAGAGGTAATGGTAATGCTTCAATGGCAATATATCCATGAATATTTTTTTCATGAAAAACGTGTTGAGTTCGGTCCTGCACAAAAAAAAATTACATGCGATTTTTTTGCTTGGAAAAATATGATACCTTTCGCTTCGTTTTTTTGGAAGGACTACGGACTACCTGTGACTTGGCTTGACAATAATTGCTAATTGTACGCATATATAGCCAGTGTGTGCTAGGTTGCATTACATAATTTAAGGCGAAAAATTGAAATGGATGTAGAAGAATACAAATAAGCGCTAGCACAAGGTGGAATTTTTTAAATGCAATTTTCAGTTTAAAGATGTTCTGAATTGAAGGGATTCGATAAAAAGGAGGATAGCGAGGAGGACCGAAGAAACACTTGATGTTAAGAAGAAGGAGAGTTGAGATTGTGTTCTATTTCGAGGGGACAAACAGAATCAGGCTTGTTTTTTTTCCTTTGTAATCATCACATCTATAATTATACCAGGATTATAGGACAGATTCGAGAATCTGATATCGAACTAATTTTAAAAATGAAAGCGTAACTAGACTTACAAAACGTCAAGTCACGCTTTAGGAGTTTCACTTTGATCCCTGAATCTGGGGATGAAGCTGGTGCAGTGATCGTGCGAAAAAAATATTGTCATTTTTAAACAAAGTTTCTAGTCAAGCAGAGTGAAGTTCACTGCAAGATTTTCATCATGGAATTAGAAAAGATACATTGTAGTAGTGTTATTCTGTTCATTTCTTTAATTGTATCGCTGATTTTTATTCTCATTGATAACATGAATTCGAGATAAGGAGATTATAAAATGGATTACGTAATAGGTAAGAATTCAAGAAGTTTTAGATTTTACAAATAATAATCTGAATATGGTTCGAAATAATTTTTTTGATTGATTATAATATGCTCCAGTGCAAATGTTGGAAGGAACTGTCTTAAAGGACCGAGAAAAAGGACGCGACCGATGAAATTCACAATGAATTACATACTTCCCGTGTAAGAATAGCTTCAAAGGAAAGGGAAACAATCAGATGTCCGGCAAGTCGAACCAATACCCAACCAACTGAATATTAAAGCTATCAATATGACATTGCTGCAAGTCAAATAAATCTAAATTAGTCAGAACTAACGATTCAAAGCATTACAAAATTATTTTTCATAATGATTTACGGAAAAATACAAATTATCATTGATTTGAATAGTTTGCTTATTTTTCTTTTCCAATGAATAAAATCTTTGTTATCGAAGCGTAATAAAGACCTTGAAGGAACCAGGAGAAATGAAAGTGCTGAGAAATAGGAAGTGGCATGATTGTACTATAAAAGGAGGAATAATGTGGAAAGTGTTATCCAAGAAATAGACTTTCTTGTGGAGTCGAGCCAGTCAAGTTTTTTTCCCAGAAGTAATAGAGCAACAATGAAGTTATTTTCCCCAGAAGAAATCTTTTAAAGTTCAAAGGTAAAAATAAGCACAAAGAATAATTGAATAAGCAACTAAATATAGCATGAAAGTATAAAAGGAGTGTTGCGAAAGCAAAGAAAAAAGCCTACCACATAGACAGAAACCTTTTGCAATTTCTCCAATTTATTCTAGCACGTGTTGAAAGCAAACTCAAAAGAAAAAGTTTGAAGGAACAAAGAGAACTCCAGAAAATTTCTTTCTTTGTCAAATGGCAACCGTCAAATTATTTACAGATGCTAAAAAACGAATGGAACAATGGAGGATATTTTATTTATGTCAACATTTAACAAAGGTAATACGTACACAGACTTGGATTTTTATGATGAAAATTAAATATGCTCTTTCGTTTCTCTTCGATTGTAGGATGAGATTGTGTAAGAGATCACAGAACAGCATACAATAAGCATGCCCATTCATGTATTAACTCCTTGAACAGTATTCTTTCTTATCGCAATTTGGGATGATCTAATGTAACATAAAAAGAACGAGAATGTATTTTAGTTGATAAGTTGGCACTTCTGCGAATAAAAATGAAGATTCGGATGAAGATGCATGCACGGATTTTAGACTTTTAGAAATCTTTACTAGAAGAAAGCTCTCATGTACACTTTACGATCACGAGTTTCTGTTTTTCTTTAAGACCCACACGATGATGACTTATGTAACTACTAAAACCGTTTTTCAAAAGAAAAAGGTGAAAAGATTTTTGAAAAGGGAAAGTAGGAGTGAGGATCAGCATCAGGTTTGCGTGCAAAGATGAAGGTGGAAATATTTCTCCGGACGATAGAGAACTCAAGTGGATAAATCGAAAGGGAGGATTACTGAATGGAGAAACATGCTCTACTCGAGGAAATACATATGGATGGAGAAAAGTGGAGGAAATAATAAGAAGTTAGGGAATGTATGGAGTAAATCTGGCATAACAAGAGAACAAAATGACAAGTTGACTGTGAATCCCGTTTTAGAGGATTATGCCTGCTGCTTATTTAGTTTAGCTATATTTTATAACAACCGCTGAACCGGTATAATTTTTAGCTTGAAGGCAGTGGTACAATGGATATGGATATTATGGAACCTGAGAAAAAACCGAATAAGCCTTGGGATTTCTAAGAATATAGACGGACTACTTGAACTGGTGACGCGCACACATAGGCATGTTACTCGAACTTGAACAAATACATGAGATTTCCTGGAAATATTAAATTCTTCGCAATGTTTACTTTTCCGGGTTTCCTTCAAAGAAAAACAACGGAACTGGAACCGAAACAATCCTCCAAAACCAGAGAAGTCATGCGAAACGTTACAAAATCTCAAAATTCAAACATTGGCTAGAAAAGATTGGTCGGTAACTGGAGAAACTTTCGAATCCCAGGATTTCAATTGAAAAAGACAACAACCTTGAAATGATAAAGGCCAATCGAACTTTCAAAAACTCTTTTGAAGTTCAAAACTAACTTTGGTTTTATTAATCCACAATATTCAAAGTGGGTCAGTGAGCAACTGGAAGTTTCATGCGAAATCTTAGATCTTTTACGAAGCATAATATTGTATTACATAACTAGGCCAAGAAGGAGACCACCTGAATTTTCCGATTGTGAATGGATCATCCAAAAAGTATTTGCAGTTCATCCGATTATTCGCAAACAAAACTCTGGAGAAGCAGCAATGAAAATCTTTTACGGACACGCCTCCACCATTCCATCTAATGTTTAACAAAAATACATTCAATCAAATACTTTTTGAGAGGCAATCAAATTAACCATTTCGTCTTTTATGAAAAAAGTCTTCCTCTCCTCGTTACCATTTCTCTAGACCCGAGAGATCATGATCGTAGTCCTATCACGTAATATATGGCGCAACTGTCACTTGAATCAAAAAATTTCTTGTAAAGATTAGCATCAAAGGCTTAAGACTCGGATTATTTATTCAAAAGTTAATTTCACTTCCTTAAACGTAGAAAAAAGAAATAAAGATTGACATTCATAATATAATACGCAGTTTAGATTTGCAAGCAAACAAAAGAATCCATTTCTCATTTTTACTTTCATTTTCATTTGAATGAATAAAAATCGTAGTAATAGAATTAAATTGTTGATACATTGAAAAAAATCTGCTTTAGAATGTAACTGGTGCACAACGGATGTCGTTTTATCTCATTTATACGCATACGCAATATTCTTTATGTGTGAATTTCACGCAATAACTGCTGTTTCATTCGCGCTAATCTACGCAGGTAGGGGCGAATAAACTCATGTGATATCTTATAGTCTCCTTTGAAAACCATTTGTTAATTGCTTCTCAGATTTTTCTCACAGCTAGTCCTGCACCATACAGCCTTTAAAGTTTAAACTATGATAAACGCTCGCCCCAGCTAATGTGAAAAGTCATTTTGAAATTTGAAACTTAATTACACAGGCAAATGAGCAATAAAACGTCTTCAATTAAATTGTGACGTGTGATCTCCTCCCAGCAGCTTGCATTTCAAAATGTTGCAATTTCACTTGCACTCTTCTCGGTGACCGAGGAAGCTTTCCTGTCACACTCTTCTTAGTCCTTATGCATACTGAATGAAGTGAGTCATTTTTACAGAAGCGTTTTCTTATTGCTGCATAATTGTTATCATCATTGTTCATCTATATTGCATCCTTTCTCATTTCATTTCAAAAGCTTAGGCATTGCTTGACTCCAAATTTTAGACTCCATTTAAGCAAAAAATCCTTATGCAAATACTACATTACATAGTCAATTATCGTCAATACGAATTACATGCACAATTATCTTTTCTTAAGTGAAGAAATCGCGTAATAATTAATCTAATCATGATAACTGCATTTTTCAAAAAGAAAACTGGGGACGTAACTGTCTATTTTGAAATTGTACATGACATCTTAATCCATTTTTATTGTTAAAGCCCAACTTTTATGGGCCACCAGGACCAGGAGAAAAAATTTTAATGTTGCAAAAATGAATAATGGAAAGGGTGTGCCATTCTGCATATGAAAACGGTCTAACTAAACCCTACGATTACAACAGTTCAAAGCATGATTCAAATTATGTACTTGTTAATCGTAATAAAAAGCATTCTTTCAAAAAGGTTCAATTATGTTGGCGCAATGTCGCAAAATTATATTTTTTGTCTTTGTCGCTCTTGCTAATTTTCTCTTGTCATCTATGTAAGTAAGCTAGGTCTCTCACAGCAGTAGTCAGAACTGTCCACACTCATTTTCAAAATTGCTAAGCAATAACTCAAGAATACAAACTCTACAACACGACAGCTTAATTTTTAGAAACAAAAAAGGAGGAGTTGGAATTAGTCTGAAGTGAAATTGCCGTGGCCAATTTTGAATATGTACGAAAGTGCGGCTACGGATATACATATATTCCAATTTTTCGTCTTTGTTGTCACACGCGTTGCATGCCTTCATTACAATACTCAGACGCATTTTGTAAACGAACATGTAAAAACGAACATGTAAAACAATCATAGTAATTTCTCAAGCTGTAAGATGTCTATCTATCTATTGTAATTTAGCAAAAAAAATAACAACACAAAACCAAACTAGACCAATTCGCAATTTAACTGAGCGAGTTGTAGGTACCTACTTTAGCGAAGCAATTTTTTGAAACGAAAAAATGAAACACGCCAAACCAAAAATTATCTAGTTTGTGTCTCGTGTCCTTCTTCATAATTGGGAGACACGCATGTCTTCGTAAAATACACCTTTTATGTTGATGACAACCGCGCAAAAATAAAACTGCCTTGGATTCCTGCGTCTTAATAAATGCTCCTTCATTCATCATTTTCTTTCGCAGGAAGCTGAAGACTTTAGAAAAGGCTCGATTGCCTCAGTCAGTAATTCAGCATAATAATCTTCCTTTGTCTCTCGTCCAAAGCTAGAGAAAACGAAAGTGTAGCATAATATTCTTGCGCCCTGCATGTTCTCCGCATAAATTAGTCTGAACCGCAGAACATAGCCCTAAGCCACAAGTTTTACTCGTGTATCGCCAAAAAAGTGCAAGGCACGACGCGTGTGTCTATGTATGTACTCTACTCCCTTTTGAATTTGAATTTCAAATATTAGTAAATCAGACTTAAGTACCCCTCGTGGGGATTAGTTTAGTTCAAATCTTAATCAAATATATTTACGCACGTGTGACGTATATAGGCTTGGCAGAGTCATCTGAAAAAGGAAAAATCACCCTAGCAGGAAATGGATATCATAAATTGAAGCCTTTTCTATCTCGAATGGACTTTGAAATAAATCAGTTTTTTTCTTGTGTGCTCAGCGACAAGAGAACAATAAAAATGTGCAATTACTATTTGTTACTTGATTTGATTTTTAAATGTTCTCCCAGTAATAATAAAGTGATACTACATGTATTGAAATAAAAAACGCATTGTTTGAAAAAAAGTAAAAGCTGCCAGAAGAATGACTATAAAGCAGATTTTCAAATAAACGATAAACGTGTGGCATCGTGCTGAAGACCTGAAGTCACATCATTATTACTATTACCATAATAAAGAAGAATCATCAGAGTTGCACGATAAGCGCCATAAAGGTAATGTCTAAAAATATCAGGTCTCATTTGAGTACCTAAAATCTCAATCAGTTTTTACCTGTTTTGTTAAGCAGTCTGTGAGACAGTTTCATCCCATAATTATTTCAGACTTTATTTATGGCGTAATGAATAGATATATTCGGTTATTAGCCTTTCTGTATGCAATCATTTTACTTGACTTTACAAAAGAATGAGCTTGTAGCATCCGACATCCGTTTTGTAAGTATGCATTATTCTTAAGTTGGGAGGGATCATGCATAGTGTCTTTAATTATTAATTCTTGGGGTTGATGATTCCTAAAATGAACTTTTGTGTCTACATTCGCTTAATGGATGTCATTTACTCTAGATAATTAATTTTAGGTCTACGTGATTTGGAAAGTTCGGCAAAGTGCAAGAATACAACATGAGTAACGGTGTATTCAATACGTGAAAATGATTATTAGCACAAAATTATAAAATAGTTCAAAGAAACGATAACAGATAAATGAGTTTAAGTTTAAAATGATTAAATGTTGGTCTAGAAAAGATCAAGATGGATATATTCGTCATTCGCTATACATTTCAGTCTGAAATCCAAACGGTATTCCTATTTATTCCCTTTACTTCATTAATTTACTTCATCTGCTTCATTTAAAAAAAACTAAATTCCCTGTCTCATTCATTGTCACATTTATCTTGAATTGGTCATGCCCCTCTCATTTCATCTTTCTGACAAAGATACGACATCGATACTTTTCAGTTCACTACATTTTCCTTACTTACGCTCATCATTGAATTCATTTTGTCTTTGTTCTGCTCTGGCCTGGCCTCGTCGTCAGCTTCATTGATTGATTGATTTTTAAGAAGGTGACGCTTTGTCATCCTGTGTTCAAATGAAAGGGTTGGATGAAAAAAAAAATGAAAATGATCTAGTGATCAGTGTCTGTCACGTCAGTTTTAATGATCGATGGGGCCAAACTGAACATTAAATTCAATTACAAAAAATTGAAAATGATCTAGTGATCAGTGTCTGTCACGTCAGTTTTAATGATCGATGGGGCCAAACTGAACATTAAATTCAATTACAATCCCTTTGAATTGGAGTGCGCGAATGTGGCCCCTTTTAACTTCTCCTTCAACTCAAACGTCTTCAAGAAAATTACCTTTACAGTTAAGTACTACACATACTTACATTATTGCTTGCTTTAGATTTAGAAGACAAAAGATAATTTCGTTTTTTCAAGAGGATGTAAGATTCATTTTGTCATGTCCTCCATCAGCGTTATATATTTTGTATGAGAAAGTGAGTGTGATAATGGTAATGCATAATTACCGTCATTATCGGCGCGCTGTTAAAAAAAGTCCTATATTTTTACGAAAATTGGGAAAAGAAGTCATTTTTTGCGATAGTAATGAGCTGCGTACAACTGCATTACGCCCCTTGAATAGATACACACGTCGTTTTTTTCATTCCTTTTTTACCCTTGATTTTTAAATAGATATTTGACCTGTTGGTTCCTTTGTTCGTAATGTAATGTAATAATACAAAATAAAAAATAAAGGTAGCAAGGGGGTTTTTGCAGTAATTGGGGTATTCGTTCACACTGAATATGTTTATCTGAAAGTTTATTTTTCTGCAATAGATTCCAAGGATAATTCACGAAATAAGTATAAGTAACGCCGCTGACAGTTCTCAAGCCTCACACTCCAACGGTCGTCCCTTAAGAGGGTCCCTCATGAAGTGTTAATGCCTAATTTGAATATGCTCATAAATCACA